>MJUU01013944.1:15626-46332 GCA_002080025.1 Modiolus philippinarum | reverse complement strand
CCCCCCCCCCCTTGGATCCGCCAATGTACTTCCTTGTAATGCATAATATTATAACAAAGTAATGCATCAGTGGCGGATTTAGGGGGGCCAGGGTGGCCCGGGCCCACCTTAGGTTGGACAATATTTAAAATTCCTAGGGTTTTTTTTTTTTTTAAATTGGGTTCCCCCCCCCCTTTTGAAAAAATTATGGGTCGGGTCCCCTCTAAGAAGAAAGTCTGGATCCGCCACTGTGCATGTAATGTGTAATGCTCCATTTTTAGCATTACATGTAATTGTAATATAATGCATTACATTTCAAAAATGCCTGTAATTTTAGCATTACTTTTTTTCTACTTTTCAAAAAGTAAAGCTTTTCAACTATAAAAATTTGTTTTAGTAAAATGTATTGGAACTCCATGTAAATTTTGGACATTGTTTTTCTCTTATGCAACTTATCTGAAATATAAAAAAAATATTTTGTTTTCATTCAGCAATTTTATGATGAAAAACATTTAATTTCAATTTTAGTTTTGAAAATTTGCAAACCCTTATTTTACAAAACAAACACTAGCATCTAGTGATCAAAGTTAATTAGTTCAAAGATCAATGATTGTCAGACATAAAACTCCTAATTAGTTTACATGTCAATTAATTCCTTTCCTTTGAAAATTGGATTTATGGCTTTTCTTGGTGTTAATTAAAGTGTCACTTATAAGAAACCAACTATGAATATATATAATATAGGGAACTGAACTGAACTTTTTTTCTCAAAAACTACATATAAAGTTCATTCCTTAAAATTCACATGAACTTAACACAGCGAAGGAGAAATAAGCCCCCTTTATCTCCCCCAACCCTTATGGCTTAATTCTAAATTGTAAATTTCAAAATTGGCCCAGAAAATTGTAAAAAAGAGGAAAAAATATAAGCGACATATACATAGTAAAAGAGCTAACACAGTATATAAATTACATGTAAATGCAACGAAATACACAAGTATCTGCATCATTTTCAAGAGAAGCAATACTATCAGTTTGAAAAAGTTGATTGAATATGGTCTTTTTCCTGCTACATTAACATGTTCATAGTATTCACTGCAAACAAATTGCAAATGCATGATTATAACCGTTTATTTTCTTGAAAAAAATTGAAAAATGTAATGTGTAATTTAAAGCATTACTTTTGTAAAGTAATTGTAATATAATGCATTACTTTCAAAAAATGAAGTAATTGTAATTATTGTAATATAATGCTAAATTTTTAAATGTAATTGTAATATAATGCATTACATTGCGATGTAATTCACCCCATGCCTGGTCCTTACTTGGTGCCTTTCATGAAACGTGTCTGGCATGCCCGCATAGCATCCAAGATGACAGTCAGCGGGGAACATTGTTTTACCTTGGACCCCATGGGAAATCATTCAAAGATATCCTCTGAAAATGCTATGCCAATTGGAACCAAAGTGAGGCACAATGATCCTTACATGGTCTTCGTCAAGAAAGGTGACAGTCGCCGGTCTACGCCCCATCAGAAAAAGCTGCCAATGGGGAACATAGTTTAATTTTGGATCATATAACATCAGCAAACTTCAAAATGAGACCCTTAAACGGTCAATAAACAAATTTGAAAATGAGAACCTTAAACGTTGTGATTATTTGACTTGTTGTGTCAGCCATGTCCCAGGTGAGCGATACAGGCTCTTGGGAGCCTCTTGTTAAAGTTATATGTTATCATACTAAGCTATTGTCGAAGGGTCATAAAACAACTGAACCACAAACATGAAAAACAACCAGTTTCATTCAAAATTAAAATTTTATGATTTTTTTAAAAAATTTTAAACAGTTATAAATTGTTCATTTTCATATTGGTTATTTGTTCTCTATCAGTTTTTAACATCTTTGAGTTTATGGTCTTCCAAACGTTTAGATTTTATCTGCACTGAAAGGACATAAATTGTCGAAATGCGCATATGCAGAATTTAAATTCACAGTAACTTCGGTATTTAGTTATTTTAAAGGTATTTGTATTTCAAAATATTGACAAACAAAATAATATGATTGACAATTAATGTTGTTGGGTCATTACAATCTAGCTGTCGCCATATTGGATGGTACGTGTGTGGTGTAGAATCAGTAAAAATGACGATTTTCACATCGATTTTGACGAGAGAAGACCTTAATCTTGTAGTGAAAAGAATTACACCGACGAATAGCCTATTTTTTCTATTTTCAACACATAGTTGTACAAATTAGAAGAGTGTATGAGTTCCCTCAAAATTCAGCTCTAAAACGGGGATAATTCACAGAAAATGCGACATTTACAATGCCTTATATAGCGAATACTTGTGAAAATATTCGAAATTTTAGAATAAATTTTAACGAGACTAAACCTCTTCTGATTCTCATAAAAATATACTGAAAGAAAGAGAAATTTATGTCGAATAAGCACATAGTTGTACATTTTTAAGAACGCTGTTTTAAATCTTAGTATTTTCTTTTTCTTAAAAGCTATCGTTATTATGTCCACGAACTACTAGTTGGTTGTCATTCTTGGTACACATCTAGGACTACAAAGTGCAACATCAAATAACAAGACAGTTGAAAACACCGTTGAGGAAAATATTAAGAAAGCAAGAAGGACTGCATATAGTTTAATGTCAGCTGGATTCTATGGACGAAATGGATTAGACCCATGTACTTGCATACATATAATGAAAATATATGTAATTCCATCACTAATGTACGGACTTGAAGTCATAATCCCAGACAAAAAGAACTTGAACAAACTTGAACAATTCCAGAAGCGAATGCTCAAACAGCTACTATCACTTCCACAAAATGCTCCCGATATCTTACCATATATACTGTCGGGTATAATACCAATAGAAGGACAACTTCACATCAAAATGTTAACTTTTATGTATAACATATTTCTACAACCAGAGACATCAGCAGAAAAACAAATTGCAAGAAGACAGCTCTCTTTAAAAAATAGTGACAGTAAAACTTGGTTCAACGAAATAAAGAGAATCATATGGAGATACGACCTAAATGATATTTACAGCTTACTTGAAATGCCATATACTTAAGAGCATTAGAAACGAACTGTATACACCAATGTCTATGCCTACTGAGAAAAATATATAACTGACCTATTAAAATACTATGTAAACTTGCAGTATCTAAATGTTCAGTCTTTCAGTCCAGGAAAGCAGCATCCATTGATACATTTACACACAACCTCAACAATTGATGCAATACGCATACCAGTAAAGATCAAAATCGCTAGCGGAACATACATACTTCAAAGCAATAGAGCCAAATTTCAAACTAGCAATGTAGATCCAACTTGTCTACTATGTGGAGCTGACAACGAAGACATTGAACACTTTATACTGAAATGTCCACTGCTAGAAAATGCAAGAACATCAAACATTACTGATCTATATGACGAACATTATAGGATAACAAATTCAGACTTAAAAGATAAAACGAATGAGGAGAAGATTCAAGTTATACTGGACTGCTCTACCCTCTTAAATCCGGTTCAAAAACAACGCAGACGACTAACAACACAAGCTATATCTCAACTAGAATCTTATTGCAGGAAATATGTATTTAATCTGCACAGTCTACGATACAAGATGCTTACAACTATGAGAACAAAAACCGGCAGGGTACCCCCCTAATCAACCTGAACTACTTTGAATTAGTGCACAATAAACATAGTGAAAACTTAGCTACAGGTTGACATTATTTTCTTTTACCTTTGGAACATAAAATCCGATTATTACGAAAGCCTAGAGGGGATTTCTTAATTCTTAATACTTAATTCTTAATTCTTAATACTTATTTCTTAATACTTAATTCTTAATACTAAATTCTTAATACTTAATTCTTGATTCTTAATACTTATTTCTTAATACTTAATTCTTAATTCTTAATACTTAATTATTAATTCTTAATACTTAATTCTTAATACTAAATGCTTAATTCTTAATAATTAATTTTAATGTTGTTGTACACTCTGCACACGACACGCATAATTGAACGATCAATTTCATACATGTATGTCAACGAGTAAAGATCATACCTAAAGAAATGGGGATGATTAAAACTTTTCGTAAGAAAATGGAACAGCTAAGTCAAAAAATGCAAATATTTTGAAACATTAAAATTTGCAATAAGAAAATTAAAAAATCGGCGACAAACGCACTAATCAACTTTTTTGCTTATTTCTTAGTTATCTATATTTTAAGTTACAGTGCTAATTAAACAAGACCTACAGATTGAATGTCTAATATTTTTGTTTGCTAACATGTACATGTGCATGCCCTCGGGACATGTCTTTGGGTACCATACATATGCCCCATGCATGTGTGTCACTCACTTAAATATACAACAGATATAAATTATAAGATATTGGAAGATATGGTTCTTTGAATTCATTTTCTATCTTTATTACACAACTAATACTGTTTATTTTTTTTCTCGCATTCTGGGTTTTTATGTATTTCTGTTCGACAATTTCGCATGAAAAATCTACGAGTGAAAGGTCATTTTCATTGTCCCCCGCCGCAATGCGACGGAAGGACATGGTAATGGTCTGCGTCCGTGCGTCCGTCCGTCCGTGTGTCACGTTTTTTTGGTGGGGGGGGGGGCGCAACTCCTCAGAAACTGCTGGTCATAATTTATTCAAATTTTACAGGATTGTTAGTTACCATTAGTACTACATCATATCGCATCGCCATTTTGATTCGTCAAATTTTGTGGGAGTTATGGGACTTTGATTATTTCCGCATTGTTATACAATGGCAAATCTTGTGGACGCAACTCCTCAGAAACCGCTGGTCAGAATTCATTCAAATTTTACAGGATTGTTAGTCACCATTAGTACTAGATCATATCGCATCGCCATTTTGATTCGTCAAATTTTGTGGGAGTTATGGAACTTTGATTATTTCCGCATTGTTATACAATGGCAAATCTTGTGGACGCAACTCCTCAGAAACCGCTGGTCAGAATTCATTCAATTTTACAGGAATCTTAGTCACCATTAGTACTAGATCATATCGCATCGCCATTTTGATTCGTCAAATTTTGTTGGAGTTATGGGACTTTGATTATTTACACATCGTTATACAATGGCAAATCTTGTGGACGCAACTCCTCAGAAACCGCTGGTCAGAATTTATTCAAATTTTACAGGATTGTTAGCCATCATTAGTACTAAATCATATCGTATCGCCATTTTGAATCGTTAAATGTTGTGGGAGTTATGGGACTTTATCGACTTTTTCAGTGTAAAACTATCTAAATTCTGGTCGTATTATTATTTTTAAATCAACGAAATGACGCTAACATTAAATTGCCTTTTGCGCAAGTCACTACAATGTTCAACCTTGACTGTGCTGAACTTGTCATATTAAACTATTCTGAAACCGTACCACATCCAAAATTTATCCGTTATGAAAATTTCATAATTTTGATTTTTTCTAATCGAAAACCTAAATATACTGGATAATAGATTACATTCCTTAACAAATGTTTGGTTGAGACGTACGGAAGCCTGGGACTGCCACCTCATAGTGCTTATATTCAATAAAATTAATGAAATTATCGCAATAATTTCATAATTGTTACGGAAGCGTATAGCGTCATACAAACTTTTTTTCATCATTTGTGCTATAACGCAAAGGTAAATGCGTTTTAACGCAAAGTTCATTTTAAATTGACAGATAATATATTCTCTAATTCTTATGCTGTTCTCGTCAATTTCAAAGCATAGGAGATCAAATTGTTCTCCAACATGTGGGCTAATTGATCTCGCATTTGGTGTAAACATATTTTATTAATTTTATTAATTAAATTACATATAACAATTTTACATTCAAATAGTACAATACACATTACAAAAACATTTTGACATAGTTAAAATGAATCCGGAAACCATAGCCGAAGCTTTGATATAAATCCGTTTCCAAAGATATGAGTATCCCCTACGCTCAAGAGATTAATCTTTCAACAAGTGATAATATCTAAAAGAAATCCCACATACCAATATTTAAGTCTATTGGCCCATTTGTCTTTGGCGTATTGCAGGCAAATCATGAAATAAAAATCTTCTTTTTTTTGGAATCCCCAAAATATTGCCGAAGAGGACCTCTGCTCCAGAGGTTGTGTAAAACTTTGAGAGTTTCATTCGTAAAAAGAAACTGAAGAAGGGAATTGACGGGAAATAAAAAAAAAACAAACCAAACTACACAAAAAAGGCAAGCAAACAAACATGAAACACACAAATACCAGAACAAAACAAGCAAACAAAATATTAAAAAAAAAACAAACACACACACAAAAAAACAAACAATAAAAAACAATATTACCCCCAATTTATAATTTGTGACATGTGTTTTAAAAATAAATACAATACTAACAAAATTTCGGATTTAGGTTATCTGCTTCGGACTTTTATTATTTGGACATATCATTTCTCACATGACGTGTGATGCAGGCGTAGAATGAGACGCTTTATCCTGTTGACGCACCATGTCTCATTCCTCAAAGATTGATTTTGAACATATCCATGCTATTTCTCATAACACTGGCGGATCAAGCTTTCGGGAGAAAAGGGGGTTCGATGAGATTCAAGAAAAAAAAAAGGATCCAGCCTTTTTTTACATTTTTTGTCAATGTATACCTAAATTCTGCACGAAAGTAAAAAAAAATACAGAAAAAGGGGGTTCCAACCCCGGCTCTGGATCCTCCAACGCATACATATAATATCAAATACATCACTATACATTATTACCGGCAATCTTCATTGTACTTTTTCGCAAAAATAAATTGAAATTATTTACAACTACATTATTCATATACTAGTATAAAGGACAAAATTTTTACTATCGTACAAAACTGAATTGAATCATATTTGATATTTAATAATCTATTTCTCTTAACGATTTGCATTTTAACAACAATTACTCTTAGCAAATATCTTTCCTGATATGGTGTTAATATTTTAAATCCTTAAATTTGATTTGGATGGACCCAACAATTTTGGGTCTTTTAATCAGAATTATATAATGTTATATTTTCTAATAAAAGTATAATTGCTTGTCGAAAGATTATCTCGTTCGATAATATCTTGTGCGTAGGAGATAATAATATATTTTATTATATCATATTATTTCATATATTCACTTTATTTTGTGAAGTTTTATGTATTATATTTTTTTCATGCTTCACCCTTTTACCTCTTTGCAAAGCCCGAAAATCAAATTCTATCCGTACACACCCGTACATGATTCTAAGTTTAAATTTGTTGGATCTGTCAATTTAAATGAACTTTGCGATATAACGCAAACTTTGCGATATAACGCAAACTTTGCGAAATAACGCAAACATTTGCGAAATAAAGCAAACCTTTCCGTTATTGTGCAAACTTTGCGTTATAACGCAAACATTTACGAAATAACTCAGACATTTGCGTAATAACGCAAACCTTTGCGAAATAACGCACAATAATAAAAAAAAGTTTGTGTGGCGCTAATACGCCTCCGTAAATTACTAAAATTTATCACAATAATTTTCTTAAAATATCTTTATTTATCGCAATAAGTTTCATAAAAATTTAAAAAGTATGTCAGATTTTACTGCTTTTTACACTACTTTTAACGTGATATTTGTTGTGAAAAAATAATGCATTATTTTAACATAAGTTAAGTATTATTATAATAACAAATTGCGATATTTCTATATTAGTTTCATATATATATAGGCAAGTTTTCCTGATAATTCGATATTATTACTCAGTCAATGACATCCAATCATGACTTGCCTGGGAATTTGCTTGTTCGTTCTAGGACGACAGTGGAAGATTTAAGTATTTATTCTTGTTCAATGTGCAGTGTGCTCCAGTGTTGTTTTAATAATGAATATGTTTGTTCGCTTCCTTTAATTTTTCTTCATAAAATTCGGGATTTTTCACACCAAGAGCTTGTCCAGAAAACTAAACAGTCGTCCTCAAATGCACTCAGCCTAAATTGGACGTTCCGCTTTTACTTCAACCAAAATCGTATTTTTGTTCAAAATCAACCATATGCATGCGGTCGATCGTCATGGGTAAGTACACCAGATTCTTGGGGTCTGGATGACTTTCATGCCCGGATCGACAACGGGAATGAAGCTTTAGATTGTTGACTGCTTGGTGCCGTTGACGTAGTTATTTACGAGGATGGTAATGATGCTGATGATATTGACGATGTGCTCATCCTCCACATAACCGTTCGTCCTCCGGTCGTAAGTATGCGTCCGGTGGTCGAATCAAAGCACTGTATTTAATCAATTGGGCACACCGAAATCCACAGGTAGCTCCTGGAGAGGGTGAGCATGCTCTCAGAATCGCGCGAGAAAGAAATTAGATTTGTGCTTGCTGAGTTGCAGTTGCCGCTTGATCTCATCATTATATCTCCGATATCGTAGGAGCAGTTCATCAGCTCGACGGAAAACAAGTTGGCGCCATCGTCTGGGGAGAAGCAGAAGGAATTATTTCAGGAATGGATATTGGGATGGAGAAATACGTCTCCAAATTCACGAGGGAAATCTCGTAAGATTTTTCCTCGTGCAGTTGGATGGACGGCTTGAAACGGGTCATGATTTGACTAATATTATCATCCATAGAGACGATGAAGGAGTAGCTAATATGCTTTGGCTCAGTGATGGTTGCAAAAGTGAAGTTTACTTTATCTAACCCTCCTCAGAAGACGGATACGAAATGCAGGATCCGATCGATGACCACGGCAAGGCTTGGGTATTTACTGGGACGTTGTGCTTGACGTCGTTTCAGATCTGGATATCAACGGTCCACGCTCGTCTGTTTCAGCTAGTCGGACTGGTGACTCCCATTGATGACGAATAAGGCATAGAGATGGATGAAGTCGGTGGGGTTGACGCCAGCATTGCTTAACAGACTTTCCATGCTATAGAATCTCTGGCGGAATTTGGCAACCTCCTTATAAGTCCTGGATGGGGCAAAACAGGCATTGAAGTCGACGGCGGGGTAGCGACCTGCATTGAAGGTCACGTGGATAATTTGCAGTGGCAGTGGCCAAAGACAGCGACATTGTGCGTATTATCATTGCTCCTATCCGTTTGGAAAATGACTATGATCAATCGAGGTTTCTCACGTCCAAATTTAAGCGGCTATATGCCAGTAAAATTACGAGGAATTGCACTGCCTCATGAAAAATTTGCAATCGATCTTGGTTTTCTGTTGATGGAAGGGGTAAAATTGGGAAAGAACCAGGAAACCTTGCTCAAGAATACTCTGGCATCATCGTTGACGGCTGCAATTGTCAGCAAAACATTGGCACCCGAATTCCACACCAGGAAGAGCTCTTGCTTGAATTCGTACGTAGACAATTTTATCGAAATCATCTAAGGCGAGCTTGAGTAGAATGTAGGAAAACTATCCCTTACTGGCTGGCTAACCGATGATATACCCGTGGTGTGCTACAATTTCAACGTTATCTGCCCCGGCATCGGCCGTGAAATCCTTCAACCGTTGCAGGCAGAGGCCTTCCGATTTGGAGAAGTCGGGATGCATTAGCATTCCCAACATGCTGGTGGCGATGTTGGGGTCGTTAAGGTGCTCAATCTGATGGCCGGAGAGTATAGCCGATACTTCAAAAGAGGAATATGGCCCCGTCATGGGCAAGAAATACTAAATCTGTGTCAGCGTAGGCGGTCCCATCGTTCTTTTGTTCTTTCGAAGTCGGCTTTCGACCAACAGATAGGGTGGAGGTAGAGATCCCGAGTCTCGATATTTATGCGTAACTCTGTACTAACGTTAATGAGCTGAGCACCGTCTTGAGGTTCGTATTCATGAACCTAAAACTCCTTGAGACTTTCATCGAGGACAGTCCATTGTTAATAGTAAGCATATCGGCCATCATATATTCATTTGTCCCAAGACGAAGTTGGGGATGGTGGCGATTCAATATCCTCTTGTTCTTGGCGAGTGGTGCTGTGGGTTTTTCTCTTGCTGGTCACTCGATGAATGAAGTGGTCAGTGGCCTTTGGTTGCTTTCTCCAAGCCTTTCAGGGCTGCAGTGGCGCTGTCGGCCTTGCTACCCAACATCTTCACGGCGGGAAAAGGCAAATACTCTTCCGGCTAGACTGGCGATAGTATCGAATTGTCCGTGTCCAAAAAATGTATACCTCGTTATAACCGTTATTCACTACTAAAGGCGTCGTTAATTTATTAAGAGGAGCTTTCAAAGCAGCTTCTCGTACTCCTCCCTGCTGATATTGTCGAATTTCTTCATGACATCGAGGATTCCCACTATGTCGTTGCGCACCATATTATTCCAAGCCTGGTTGGCGGCGTTGAAAAGATCGAGACTATCCAGCACCTGGTCGAAGCATTTGGGGAGATCCCACTCCCATACTTTTCTTGCTAATAGAGGACAGAGACTCCTTCTATTTTTTACAAGTGTGCAGAGATGCCTGCACTCGATGCTCGTAGTATATTTGTAATCAGGTCTTCCACATTGAAATCTCCAGAATGATTCATAACCATGAGCTCCCATAGACCAGGGTACCCTTACAGAGATTTATATCGGCAAAGATATCGACATCGTCTAAATGACGGGTGATGACACTTTCTTCCACTCTAAAACCAAAAGTATGGTCGGCTTCAGAAGTCATACTGAGCTTGAGATAATGGAATGCTCGTGGACCAAGGTTGGTTCTCAGTGTTTGCTCGATGGGTAGTGGGTCGTCGTCGCCCTAGGCAGCAGGAACAGGAGGAAGGGCAGGCATCGGAGCTATTGGGATATCTTCGATCTCTTTGGTAATCTGGGAAGCGATCTCCTTTTGGAAAAGTCGTGGCGGGGTCCAATTCTATCAAGGCGACTCTTAAACATCGTTCATTTAATGCACCGCCAATTCCCTTAACCATTGGAAAGATTGGTTCTTAGCGTTTAATTAGTCGCCCCTAAGATCGATCGAATCGTAGCATTGTGTCGAGCCCATGCGACTGGAGCAGAAAGATTCGAATGTCTTTTACATTTATCACTTCCCGATATTGATATGAATGATACCCGCTGACGGATGCAGCACATGTCCGGGAGACTGTCGACATTTCCGGCAGGAGTGGATATTATAGGCACTTCCTTCGAAATCCTGCCAAGCAACTCGATCAGCGTACCTTTTGGCATCACATCTACTGCAGCTTTACCCTGGGTTCGTGTCATAAATAAGTACACACTCCAACTTGTGCTCACATTCAGACGTTGGTTGCGGGGCCTTAGAAGCATCTCCGACTCCTGATCCGAGTCACGTTGATTCTCCGGGAAAAATTCCTGCAAGTTTTCCGTTATTTATATGAGACTAAGTTGAAGTTTTCTAGATTGCATCGATGCTTTCCAGCCATCTTGGAACTCTTGAGATCGATGAATCCATGAGGCTTTGCCCAACAGGGGTCGTATTGGGTATTGAATTTAGCTGGGATGTTCACTTTAATGGTCCAAGAGAATACCATCGCAATTCTTTGCATCCTGCTCGAAGAGGTAGATGAGGATAATATTTTCACTGATCGATTGCTGCGTAAACTGGAAGTTATTTTGGCAGAGGTAGATAAAGTCCCCGTTACTATGGCGACCAGGCACGTAGTAATCATCGTACTTGACGTAGTAATCATCGTACTTGCTTTCTTGCTCAGCATAAAGTCGTCAAAGGCCATGAGAATCTTGCGAATGGGATAATTGGGCGAGGGTCGGGTACGTTGCCTATTTCCTCGATGAAGGGCTCAATACCGCTAAACTAGGATGGTGGCTCCATGACGTCAACTGCGTCGACCGAGGAGTCGGGGTAGCTACCCTTGGGTAGAAAGTCGCGGATATCGTCTTTCGAAAACCCTCTCTCCAGCGCCCGACGCAGGATCAGGATGCTGCACTTCGTTGAAGCTACCAGTGCGGGACTCATGAATAAGATGATCAATCTGATGCCTTTTCAGATGAATCTGCACAAGTATAATTTCACCAGTCCGGGGATCAACTTGAAGGCTGGTGGTTCCCCAAAATCTTGGTAAACCGAGTGGATCATTCCAAGCATAAGGATACGGCCGCACGCAATGCAATCTGCGATTTAGCCTTCCTCGACGCCATCCCAAATCCAACTGCTCGAGCTTAGCATCGTCAGACTCATCATCGGCACCAAAGTACGTTTTTGAAGGGTCTAGGGGAAAAGAAACGAAGATTTGATGGGCTAGCCGAAGAGCTGCGTAAGTCAGTCCAACGCAAATGCAAGAAACGACAGTTGGGGGTATATGGCATGGACGAGAACTGGGCTGCCGATCTTGTAGATGTGAGTGCCTTCTTCCGCGATAATCGAGGCTTCAAGTCATCTTAAGCATCATCGACGTCTTCTCCAAGAATAACTGACTGGTGCAGCTCCAGAATTAAAAAAAAAGATACCACAGTGCAAAATGCTTTCAAGAACGTCATCAAGGATCGCTCATCCAGAAGCTATGGACCGATTAGGGCACGGAATTTTATAATGGTGGGATGAAGGCTGCACTCTGTAAGCACGACGTCAAGCTCTACTCCATCGAGAGCGAAAAGAAGTCGAGCTTGTTCGAGCGCTAGAAACGTAACATGAAGGAGAAGATGTTCAGACACTTTTCCACGCTTCCCTATCCCCTGTCTTGACGATTTCGCCCGCCAGTATATTGCCACCGAGTATGAATAAATCAAGATTACTCCCACAGCCGCCAGGAAGAAAGAGTATGAGACCATGCAATCCAGATGTCTCCCACAGCCGCCAGGAAAAAAAATGCCCTTTCTTGCTGGCGGCTGTGGGAGAAATCTTGATTTATTTGATTTATGTATCACCTATTTCAACCCCAGCTTCCGACCTTCTGATAGGAGCTTCAATACGTCCTAGCAAAAAGATCACGTCGCAATGTAACCTTACTCAAATTTCGATCAACGTGATAGAGCTCTGGAACGTCCGCCTAACGCTGCCAGTAGAGGATGGCGTCCAGATACATGAAATATAGTGGGGTACAGACATAACCTCTCGTCCAAGTGAACTTGGAAAGCAGTCACGAGAACACTTCAAAGTTAACTTGAAGTTAACTTGGAGCAGACTAAAACAGTCCTAGAATCCTGTCTGCTCTGGTCCTAGAATCATGTCTGTTCTAGCCATTGCCGTTTTACCTAAGTCTGCTCTAGCCATGACCGTTCTACCTAAGACCTAAGTCTGTTCTAGCCATGACCGTTCTATCTAAGTCTGCTCTGGCCATGACCGTTTTTGCCAAGTCTGCCCTGGGCACAGCTGTATTGGTCGTAGAATTTTTAATGGATGTGACATCGGATTGTGTCAGAATTTCTTTTCTCTCGAGGCCGAAACGTTTAAATAAAAAAAACAAATAACCCCCTATTTTACGATGTTTTCAAAAATTATTTGTTTCAGTAAACGTAATCCGATAATGATTGACATTTTTTTTTATAAATAAATTTACGACTTTATTATTTTGTAATATTAAATTTACTGAAAACTATTGCGATTCAGTTTTTTATATCCGAACATTTCATAATTCTATTTTTTTATTAAATTTTCTTTTCATAATAGAACTAAACTTGAAATATATGAAAAACGTGTATATGGGACACGTTATGAATATTTACCAGGGCTGTGACAAGAGCTAGTATGAGAGCGGTCATAGCTAGAACAGGTCAGCTGAGAGCAGTCACGGCCAGAACAGACTTAAGTAGAACGGTCATGGCTAGAACAGACTTAGGTAGAACGGTCATGGGTAGAACAGGACAAAGCAGTCATGGCTCTGACCAGAACGGTCAGGATTCTAGTGATGACCATGACTGGTAAGAGCGGTCCGGATTCCAGAGCAGACTTAGAGCTGTTCTAGAGCAGACTTTATACCTGTTCTAAGTTAACATAGTATGAGCTTTTATGACTGCTTCAAGTTAACTTTATGAGATGTTATGTCTGCAACCCACTGTGGTTGGTCAGTTTGTTTTGGCCTTGTACGTATGAGTTGTTCGCCCTGGCATATCTCTGGGAAGCCAAGGTAATCCAACAGACCATGAGTAGCATATTGGGGTCGATGATGAGGTCTAGCTTGATTTTGCTAACCTTGAATGGTGTATCGCAATTCTGCGCCGGATCGAGTCCATAATGATTCAAGCAGATAGCACGGAAATTCTCGGCGAGCACAATCATGTCAGTTTCAAGGTCGATGTCATGGTAATCGCTCATGTTCTTGCATCCAATGGCCTCCCAGACTCTGGGCGTGTACGTAGTCCTCGTCACTGATGTGTTTGCAGGTGTCCCCGTTGTGGAGGACTTCCTTGGATCGGGAGCTTGGTCTCCTTTAGCCTTTCGAACTTACCAATATACTCATATGGGTATAAGCATTTGTGTTATAGCAGATCCGACTGGTGGCCTTCCTGTCTTATTGTTCCGGTAGGGATATCGTAATCCTCATCCATTTCCTTGACAATGAAGGTGATATCTGCCCCGATGAATTCATTTGCCCTGTGAAAGCAGCCATTCTTATGGATCATCAGCCCATCATATAAGAGAACCACCACTTCGATCTCCTGCTCGTTCAAGTAGTCAAAGGCTGCCATCAGAGATTGTTTAAATCCACAGAGTACATTACGTAGTTAACGGTAGTCCCTGCGATGTTGTACATAGTCTTTGCCCCGCTTCTCCTTGGATTTGAAGACGAACTTGTCTAGGTCTGGGTTCAGCTTGATCACTTCCTTCATGATCTGCCGCATTCCCCAATATAAGTATCGGAGCCAGTCAGATGCCTCCCATTTAACTGGCTATCTTTCAATTTATGGTGGCGAGTAAGAAGGTTTTAGCTTCATTCCGTGGCCATCAGATACCAATTAACTTTTCCCGGTCCGCGATTAGGCGTCGAGTCTGTTGGCAATAACAGGAAAGTAGAGTCGGTGCGCACTCTTCAAATCTATATCAATTATATGATCTGCGCAGGGGTTATTATTATTGAGGCCAATCTTCTCTGCGGTCAAGTGCCTCCGAAGCAATTTTGCTGATTGGACGGTATCGGACACTCATTTATGGCATTTGTATGGACTACGTTGTCCTTCAAGTTGTTCTTATCGAGCTACATTTGTAATGCCTGCCCCAAAGCTGATAGTCCTCCAAGTGCGTCATAATATGCTTTAGTTTCTCCCAGTCGATCACTTTAGTTATTTGTTACCACTGGGTCGATGCTACTGCTGGTTGACTGTTAGTCCCCGAGGGTATTCACCAGCCCAGTAGTCAGTACTTCGGTGCTGACCTGAAGGCCGATTATTTTTGGAACCTTATAATATCTATTTTTTTTTTTGTAAAACGAAGGAGTATCTCCCTCATGCAAAGCTCTGTCCTCAGCTGATATTTGGCTTTACATTTAGATAATATTGGTTATTTGTTCTCTATCAGTTTTAAAACATCTTTGATTTTATGGTCTTCCAAACGTTTAGATTTTATCTGCACTGAAGAGACACAAGTTGTCGAAATGCGCATATGCAGGAAATAAATTCACAGTAATTTCGGTATTTAGTTATTCGCACAGGATGATGCTTCGCCCATTTTCTGACTCAAAGTGCACTATCTTGAAGGGTCCGGGTTTCAGAGTTCAAGATCTAGTTCTAGTTAAGTTGACTCGCTCTTTTGTTTTCAAAACTATTCATCGAGATAAGAGTTGGAGTTAAATGGTATCATAGGAGATACATTTCCTCAAGTAATTAACAAGTATCAATGACATATCGATAATATGCATGTATACACGTGGATTCGTTTGCTTTCCCCTAGCTTCAATATGCCAGGCAACAAGAGAAATGATGAAAAATCAATTGTTTTTGTACATTACTAATATCTTTGGTTCCTATGATTCGAGATATGTACCAAGAGATGAAAATCGTTATCGTGCTTGGCATACCCGCATTCATACCATATTAAAGGAGAAGAAAAAGAAATTTGGTTACAACGTAATAAAGCTACAAATCGCATAACACAATATTTTACCATAATCGTGGTGCTTTGGCTCATTTACAGAATAAACCAGCTAAACAAAAATTTGATATCATACAAACATGCAGACCAATACTATGTATGTTTCATATTTATATACAGTAAGATACCAAATTTCAAATAAATTTGTCCAGTATATAAAAGAACCTAAGAAAAGTATTACAAAAATGTTCACTATATGTAGTGGTTAATAGAGATGAAAATGGCTATTACTAACCAAATCTGAAGTTGATACTAGTATCCTATAGCGACAAAAAAGCATATGACATATATCATATTTGTGAAGTCACTCACCAAATTTGATATACATCTATACAGCAGGGCCGAAGATGTTTGTGACGGAAATATTGAAAGGGCAGACGCACGAACGAACAAGCAGACAGACGGCTGGACTAACGAAAGAACGGACGAACGTAAAGGCACCATGATCATTATATACAGTCCACGAAAGGGTAATGATTCTACTTAGAAATATGTAAATTAGTTGAAGACATGAAGAAATGCCTAAGAATTAGGAAGGTACTTTTCAAAAAAATGATGTGATTGTCTGTTTAGGTACATATACTGCGACTTTTAGGAAAGTGACATTTTTTTCTCGGCAAAGTTACACTCTTTTTGCTAATATGCAGTTTTTAGTTACAGAACGTATAATTTATTCAAAATCGAACGTCACTCTAGGGACTGTCCTAAAACAACATTTTGAATTAATTTGAAAATTAACTCAGACTCGATTAACAACTCAAATAAGGGGACGACCATATGACGTTCATTTGATTAAGGGGGGGGGTGATTTTTTACACAAATATTTTAAATATATATGCCAGTGAAAATAATAACTATTCTTATTCTACTTGTCATGAAAATAAATAATTCGATTTTGTTACAGATACATGTAAATACTGTAATGTGACATTTGGTGAAAATAAATAATTTGTTCAAGATTTATCATGAAACTAAATAATCTTCTGTAAGCAAAACCCCGCCCGCCTCTGAAAATAAAAAACATGTCCCCCAATTAAAACTGTAACTCTAACTTTCACTCGCCATTCACATTTTACTCTTACCCGAACTCGATTATTAGTCATAGTCGCCGAGACTCACGTGAGTCGGTGTTTTATAATGCCCATCTTCCTTGAAGAAAGCCCATTTATATAATGATCGTGCAGATCATCATCCAGTCACGACCGATTCAAATTTAACCGTCCTTTGAAATAACATGATACGGAAGTAGATGTTATTTTGGATTCTGCAAATGAGCATTTCGAAAACTTATGTCTCTTCAGTGCAGATAAAAAAAATGTTGGAAATCCATATTCCCAAATATGTGTAAAAAATAAAATAAAGACTGATAGAGATCAAATTGCAAATAAGATTTAAATAGAAAAGCCAAAATCAGCTAAAAACAGAGCTATGCAAGAGGGAGAAACTCCTTAGTTTTGAACAGACTTTTGTAAAATTAAGATATTGCTTGTTTCCAGATAAAATCGGTTTTCGGGCCAGCACCGAAGTACTGGCTACTGGGTTGGTGAATACCCTCGGGGACTATAATAGTCCACCAGCAGAGGCATCGACCCAGTGGTAATAAATAACATAATACCGAAGTTGTTGTTAATTTTGATTCTGCAAATGCGCATTTCGACAACTTATGTCTCTTCAGTGCAGATAAAAATCAAAATATCGGAAATCAATATACCTAAATATGTGTAAAGACTGACAGAGATCAAATTACCACTAAGATCTAAATAGCAAAGCCAAATCAGTTAAGAATGGAGCTATGCAAGAGGGAGATACTCATTAGTTTTGAACAAAATTTTGTTGAGTTTTGATATTTAGATTAAATTTAGAAACTGTTTTCAAGATGAAGAAGTTGTTTGGTCAATAAAGTCCATACATAAAAACTAAACCAAGAAATCCCATCTATTGCTTAAACACTGATAATGAACTTTTCGATTCGCATTTTGTTGATAGTGCAACCCTTTTGATTGCAGTAAAAGCGGAGAATCCATTTTAGGTTGAGTGCAAATGTGGACGATTATGGTTTGTTTCCATTGATTTATCTACTTTTTACCCTTTTGGGGCCATTTAGGGCTTGTTATATGGTGTGAGGTTCCTCACTGTGTTGAAGACCGTACGGTGACCCCCTAGATGCTTTGTTTTGGGTCGTTTTAACCTGGATATGAGATGTTGTCTCCTTGACATTTACCCCATTTCCTTTCTTTTTCATGATTATGTAGTTTTCTGGAGAAGCTCGATTTTTCCAAAGTAATGAAAAAAATTAAAGTGAGGCAGAAAAACATATTAATTATTACAAAAATACTGGAGCACAATAAAATATTGAACAAAAAGAAATGCTTTAATCTTCCATTGTCTTTCTGAAACGAACATGACATTTCCCACCCTAGTCATCATGGGATGTCCTTTACTCAGTAATAATATAGAAATATTAATATAACTTGCCTAAATTTATATGAAACTATATAGAAATATATTATTTTGTTATTAGAATAACACTTAACTTATGTTAAAATATCGCATTATTTTTTACAACAAATATCACGTTAAAAGTATGGTAAAAAGCATTAAAATATGAAAATCTTTCAAATAATTATTAAAATCATTGCTATAAATAAAGATATTTAAGAACAATTTTGCGATAAATTTTAGTAATTATGAACATCTTTGCGATAGATTTTAGTAATTATGAAAATTATTTTGATAAATTTTCATATTTTATCGAAAATAAGCACTATGAGGTGGCAGTCCCTTGGTTCCGTAGAGACTTTTCCTCTGAAAAACTTATTTGTTCCATGATGTGAAGTTCAAAGGTCTAACACTGACCATATCTATTGCATAACATTTTTAAATCTATCAAAAAGACCATTGATACCTATTTCTTAATTCTTAATACTTAAGGATGTAGTAAGGTGAAATTTCATAAATCTACGATTTTAAATTGATACCCTGAATGGAAAGAGCATTGTTAAAGGAATAAAAGAGGCTAAAAATATTGATAGGTTATGGGCCTTGTTTTCAAGATATTTCACATTTTAAAAAATGGCGGGAAAGGCTCTCTTGGACTTTTACCTTAGTATAGCATGGACACAATATTGATTTGTTTCACATGGAAGGAAAATCTACAATCTAATAAAATCTTGCTTGCTGACTTGCTATGAGATTCTGAAGACTTTGATGACTAGAAAATTTGGGGTAATGGGGCAAAATATTTTACATAGTAATACTGGATAAAATCAGAGAAATCCGAATGACTTTTACAAATTGCAAAATCCTCACCTTACTACATCGTTAATTCTTATTTCTTAATACTTATTTCTTAATTCTTAATGCTTAATTCTTAATTCTGAATACTTATTTCTTAATTCTTAATACTTAATTCTTAATACTTAATTCTTAATACTTAATTCTTAATTCTGAATACTTGTTTCTTAATTCTTAATTTTTTATTCTGAATACTTATTTCTTAATTCTTAATACTTATTTCTTAATTCTTAATACTTAATTCTTATTTCTTAATACTTAATTCTTAATACTTAATTCTCAATTCTCAATACTTAAATTTTCTTATATATTAAAAAATATGACAATTTTGCTGCTCTCCTCTTGTCTAGAGAAAAACCAGCTTGGAAACGAAATTTGAAAACCCTACTCGAATGGATAATATCCCGTGGCCAGAAGATGAGCGTCGTGTTAGAGACTAGAGCTGAGCTCTTCATTTATTTATGGACAAGATTCATTTTCAACTACTATTTGCCACCCACCTTGCCGAGGTCTTCGTCATCTTGTTGAGAGGCAAAAATCTTCAGAAGCATTACGATGGTCTCGAAGAGTTGAAGGAGAGACTTTTTAAGTCACCACTTTTAAATAGATTGACGCTTCACTTTTGCAGAAAATTGCAACCAATACCGAAGCCAAGCATGGTTCCTCTTCATCTTCTCTGGGGACCAAAACAAGATCATGACCTGATTCAACCCATCCTTACATCTGCACGAGAAGAAATCTTACGAGATAATCCTCGTGACTCTGGAGACATACTACCCCATCCCTAATGTCCATGCCGGGAATAATAATCCCGCTATTCCCCCAGACGATGGTGTCCACTGGTTTCCCGTTGCAGTGATCATCAGCTCCTACGGCAACGACAATATCAATCATGAGATCCAGCGGCAACTGCGGCTGAACAAACACAAGATCATTATCTTTCTTCATGCTAACTGCGCGACTCTGAGAGCAACGGTCACCCTCGCCTGATGCTAACGGACCGGAGCACAAAAAGCAAATAAGGGTTGCCCCGTGAGCGTTCAATTGCTGCATTCTGACCTATCTGGTGGGCATAAGATGCTCCAGTGTATTACTATGCTCTTGTAGAGCGGTAAGGATGGTATGGTCTTAGAGATGAGCCAAAAAGCAGGTGAAGCATAACGTAAAGAAAGGTGGATCCCTTTCAATGCTCGCAGGGCTCGTCTCTGTTGTGCTTCTTATGCTAGCCAAAACCGTGCTACCTGCTTAGGTGTGGGTGCATTGAGTGATTTGGGCAGTGCAGCCATCCAAAAAGACGTGGGAATTGGATTGGTAAAGAGTGCTGCAAAATTTTGATGTACTAAAAGAATTGATTATTAAGAAATAAAAATTAAGCAGTAAGAATTAATTATTAATTAATTATCAAGTATTAAGTATAAGCGATTTATTATTAAGAATTAAGCATAATGATTTAATTTCTAAGAATTAAGTTTTACCTTTTAAGAATTGAGTGTAACGAAAAAAGAATGAAAAATTAAATATTAAGAATTAAGTATTAAGAATTAAGAATTAAGAATTAAGTATTAAGAATTAAGTATTAAGTATTAAGTATTAAGAATTAAGAAGACCCCTCTAGTCCGTCCATCTGTTGTAAACTTTTCATTCAAAGATCTTCTCCTCTGAAACACTGGGCCAATTGGAACCGAACTTGGTCACAATATAGTCCTTGGGTGGTCCCCTTGAAAAATTGTATCCGGCAGGTCCGTACCTCATCCAAGACGGCGGTCAGCGGGGAACATAGTTTTAACGTTGGACCCTATGGAAAAGACATTCAAAGATCTTCTTCTCAGAAACTACCAGTCCAATTATAACCAAACTTAGTCACAATGGTCCTTAGATGGTCCCTTCCAAAAAAGGTATCCGACAGGTCCGTACCTAATCCAAGATGGCCGTCAGTGGGGACCATAGTTTTAACATTGAACCCTATGGGAAAGACATTCAAAGCATGTGGGCTATTCCACCGGATCCGGTTGAATTTGTCTCTAGAAACTGACTCGGACTCAGGATACACAAAATATCTACACCCGAAATTACCAGTAAAAGGAGATGATATGCTTCGGTCCCCTACGTTAATCAGTGCTCACGCCAAAGTGAAGTGATATGTCGAACCAGTTACACTTCTATGAAGACCCAAATGAAGACATCCCACTACAACAATTTCTCTCAAAAACCACACTTTTTAGATTTTTGAGATTTGGTCGCAGATGTAATGGAAATGCTAGTCGTTCTTTTTCTGAGGCAAAATGCGACTTAACAAAACTGGTTAACCCAAATAAACCGAAAGGATTGTGGTATGGCATTCCAATGGCAGAGATATTCGAAAGTGGCTATGAGTTTCTTGAAAAAATAATGAACAAAAAGACTACTAAGAATCTCTCACAAGAAGAACTTGCTGCTTGGGAAATGCTTGCCACATTTTTTAGTGAAAAGGGTATGCCCTATATATACAGGTCTGGGCGACCCTGGTTTTCTGAGGAATGGTCGTCCATCTTTGTTTATTCGATTTTCCGAGTATGACATCACAAGTTTCCTCGAAAAATCAAGGAAGCTCACTTGTCGCTGATGTTTTACACCTGTAACTGAATTGGGTTGACGGTCACACCTGAAATTTTATAATTAAGCTTTTTAAGCATTAATAGAAATATTTACCGAGCAAAATGAAATTCTACAGTGCCATTTCAGAGATATTGAAGCTGAAAGTTGACACATCTCGTAACCCTTCTGGATTGACAAAAATGACCGGAAGTTAGTGAAAATGATATTTTGTAACGTTTTTTAAACTCATTTTTCACTATTTAGGTTTTGTTTTTAGTAAAATGATTGCAAACTAAATAAAAGAGATTTGTTCTATCAGATTTGTGTCTGGTTCTACAAAGTTTGCATCAGACTATAATAATAATTGAAGAAATACAATCATGATAAAATTACGCTAAACCTATGTTTTTTTACACAAAACTCTTTGTTGTTTTAAATGAAGGAAAAAATTGTGATTTAAAAATACACAAGAATTTTATCAATCAAAAATTCTTTATGTTATTTAACAACCAAATTGTTTGAATAGTGTAGTAGGGTGGTTCTCCATACAATAACAAACCAATGTAGGGTTCGAATGTTTTATTACCCAAAAGGGAAAACTCTGAAATTACATAATAAATATATAAATAAACACAGAGTTCCATATAACAAATAAATAACAATAAATATCACAGTCATATAATTCAATAAAATATGTTTGTAACGTCAATTAAATATAGTTTACCCGCCGTGCGCGGTCCCGGCTGAAGAATAGGCCCGCAGCATCCTCTGAGCTTGGAGTATGAGCCATCCTAACAGAGGACCCCGAGGGAACCCCGGGATATAGAAATAGGACCCAGTATCTCCGGCTTGCGGGGTGTGACCCCTCCTAAACGGAGGCTGACCCCGAGGGTCCCGGGATATAGAAATAGGACCCATTCCGTGGTTGTGCGGGATTAATAACTACACAACCCATCCTTCGGATGGGATGTAAACTCAGGTCCACGTGTTGGAAGAAATGCCACGCTTCCTGCACGTTAAAGAACCTTTGTAGCAAGCTCTTTTTTGGGGTGGTCCGTAGGTGATCGGCTACAAGGCTAAATTCCCCGCCCTTGACGATTTCACCCTACTTTTCCAGTGGCAGTCAGAATTTCCCGTCCCATGGCCATTTTCATACCCCAAAGTGATTTTTTATCAACAAACTTGTTCTCGTCTTGATATAGCTGAAATATTGCTGAGTAGACGTTAAAACAATATTCAATCAATCAATAAATATAGTTTACTATTTGTGTGGTATCTATTACTACAGATAGTTACACTGGTACTGCCGTACAACAATTGATTATCATCAATGGATATCTACCGTATCAAGCATGCCGATATTTCCTGACGCGTTTTAAACTATATATATCAAAAATAGTAACTTCTTTATATAAGTGTAAAATACTTTGAAGTTAGTGCAAAAATGTATTAAGTATTACTTAATTGTCTCTGATTATATTAGAAATATTGCTGAGTATAAAATTGACAATAAAATATTGAATGTCTGTGACAAATAAGGATTAATTACTCCGTTATTTATAGATCCTCTTAAAAAACAGGATTTACCAAAGGAAGATAATAATAAACAATTTTGGTTCTCCCTTACTACACTATTTACAAAAATAGGTAAATACAAATGACAATATCTTACCACTTGTGGAGTGAGTCTAAGGGTAAAATTGGAACGTCTAGTATGAACAGCTCTACATGTTTACATGGTACAAGTGGATACATCAGGAACTCAAAAATGGATGTCCTGTAACCAAAATACCAATAATAAATATCGGCTTTT
The DNA here is from genome assembly GCA_002080025.1 of Modiolus philippinarum. Classification (NCBI taxonomy): domain Eukaryota; kingdom Metazoa; phylum Mollusca; class Bivalvia; order Mytilida; family Modiolidae; genus Modiolus; species Modiolus philippinarum. The sequence goes on along the minus strand of MJUU01013944.1, from coordinate 22,617 downwards.
ATACATATTGATTTTACAATTAAATCAACACATACATAATAATACAATAGGTATAAAATACATGATGAAAAATACTCAATCGATACATTCAATTGTTGTAAAAATACGCTACTTAGTCGATTACAAGTTATAATAATCAAGTGCGTTCTCTATGTACATTTACGTAATGTTTACAAACAGTCCATCGATATAGCTGAAAAATATGACCTAACCGCTGAATAAAAATAACTCTCTCTCGTCGATTTCGTTCAAATGTTAGCTACCATGTTCATGCGAGAATAATAATGACGGAAATGTAGAGAAAATAGTTCATGTCCCGAAATATGTTATTTCAAATTAGAAATTAGTAAAAAGAAGTGAAACTTACAAAATATGTCAAAATGTCGTTGTCACAAAGATAAATATAAGTAGTGGTCAACTGGTAGTGGTATAAATCAACTTTGGACTACATAGTTGCACAAAATGAAATATGGCGATCCATTCCCTTCTATGTCCGAGTTCCGTCTAAAGGGTTAGAACAAAGAGCCAATACAAAAGGCGCCAAAATCAGAGTAACCAATCAGAAAGGGAATTCCTTTACTATATATAAAAATAACTTTGCAGAGTCAAGTCAAAAGTAAATGAACCGTTTTCAAGTTATAATTTTAATAAACAATTTTATTAATAATTTCAAACAATTTTAACAAAGAAAAGTAATTTAACAAAGAATTACAAATACATATACAAAATAATATTAAGCATTAAAAAATGACTCTGCTACAATAGTATCATAAAAAAATCGAAGTCACGGTAGTTCCAGGGTACAGCTTTACTTGTCCATACTTTTTAAAATTTAATTATTAATTTTCAAAACAAGGATACCATTATTTTAGAAATTACCATGATTACTGCAACCAGATTAAATATTGATTAGATAATTAAAATATTAATTTACAAAGTGAAACAAATAATTATTAGTTTACTTCTGTAACTTTTTTTATGTAATTTCACAGAATTTAACAGGATTACACTTTAAATAAGGCAAAAGTAAAACAAAAAATAATTCAACAAACAAAATTAATTAAAATAATACAAAAAAAAATCAAACCAAAAAAAAAATCAAATGACAATATTCAACCCTCTAACCCAAAACCAAACAGACAAATAAATCCTAAATCAAATGTATTACTTTCATATCATGATTTATGAAGATACATAAATGTTATAAAATTGAATTAAATTAGTTTTTAAAAAATGTTCTGTTTTGAAATAGCCTGCCAAAAATACTTAAAACGATAAGATTTCACCCTTTAGACAGGAGAGTTCTACTCAGGTATTGCATGATGGGATTGTTTCCTTGGGTTTCGAGTATACTCGGGAAAACCAGGGTCGACCAGACCTGATATACTTGTTTTATTTTTAACAACTAGGGAAAGAAAAGGTTCTGGCAGTGTATTTCTTCCTATTAGATGAAATGTGCAAAGGAAGAATTTCTAAAACACTTAATTGACCAATCAAAACGTAGTACTGACCATGACAGAATAAACACCAAGGTAGAAATACAATAGGTTGTTTATATACCAAGAATTTCTGCACACATTGGCTGGTAACATACCATATTGATAGACTGGGCCCCATATATATATGTATAAGAAGGAGAAGAGGATCAACGGAAGTCCAAAAATTATACCACAATTTTGTCAAAGTCTGGCACAGCAGCTTTTTTGGGGTATTATTGTCTCAAACTCGGCATGACATTTGTAAATTAGCCAAGTAATTATATTTTCATAAAGTATAAACTTTCTTACCTTCACTTAGCTTTAAGATATATTTTCTCCCTTTGAAACACCGAAATTGTCCGGATGTACTTCAAGTCATCCATGAAATGAACACAATTTTCCACTTCAGTCATTGTATTTTGCCATTTCACAAAATAAAAATCTTGTTCAAATATAACTCTCCACATTTGGACAAATACATTCATATCAATTCACGCACATAAAATGTCAAATTCAACAGTCGTCAATGACTTGGGGAATCATTTGTATCACAGAACTCAGAATGTAAACATTCGCTGACATTTTTGAATGACAACGAGAACAGTATTAATAATGTTTTGGTAATAGACCTAGAAATTCCAGTCGCAATATTACTTCACAAACTCACTGAAGGAGTGAAGAGGCATTGAATAAAGTTTTCAGATTTCAAAATTTACTTCGTTTCCCCACACAATTTTGTACACTGGACGATTTGTGCAAATGTAGAAAGTTATATTCCAACAAGATTTTTTGTTTTTAGCTCACCTGGCTATGCCAGGGTGAGCTTTTGCCATCACTTGGCATCCGCCGTCCGGCGTCCATCCGTCCGTAGTAAACTTTTCATTCAAAGATCTTCTGAAACCACTGGGCCAATTGGAACCAAACTTGGTCACAATAGTCCTTGGGTGGTCCCCTTCAAAAAAGGTATCAGGCATGTCCGTACCTAATCCAAGATGGCCGCCAGCGGGGAACATAGTTTTAACATTGGACCCTATGGAAATTACATTCAAAGATCTTCTTCTCAGAAACTACCAGTCCAATTATAACCAAACTTAGTAACAATGGTCCTTATATGGTCCCTTCCAAAAAGCGTATCCGACAGGTCCATACCTAATCCAAGATGGCTGCCAGCCGGGAACAAAGTTTTAACATTGGACCCTATGGAAAAGACATTCAAAGATGTTCTTCTCGGAAAATACTTGTCCAATTATAACCAAACTTAGACACAATGGTCCTTAGATGGTCCCTTCCAAGAAAGGTATCCGACAGGTCCATATCTAATCCAAGATGGCCGCCAGCAGGGAACATAGTTTTAACATTGGACCCTATGGAAATTACATTCAAAGATTTTCTTCTCAGAAACTACCAGTCCAATTATAATCAAACTTAGACACAATGGTCCTTAGATGGTCCCTTCCAAAAAAGGTATCCGACAGGTCCGTACCTAATCCAAGATGGCAACCAACGGGGAACATAGTTTGAACATCGAACCCTATGGAAATTACATTCACAGATCTTATTCTCAGAAACTACCATTCCAATTATAACCAAACTTAGTCACAATGATCCTTATATGTTCCCTTCCAAAAAAAGTATCCAGCAAGTCCGTATTTAATCCAAGATGGCCGCCAGCGGGGAACATAGTTTTAACATTGAACCTATGGGAAAGACATTCAAAGATCTTCTCAGAAACTAACTGTCCAATACAAACTAAACTAAGCCACAATGGTCCTTAGATGGTCCCTTCCAAAAAAGGTATCAAGAAGGTGCGTACCTAATCCAAGATGGCTGCCAACGGGGAACACAGTTTTAAAATGGACTCTATGGAAAAGACATTCAAAGATCATCTTCTCAGAAACTACTAGTCCAGATAAAACTAAACTTAGCCACAATGACCCTTAGATGGTCCCATTCATAAAAGGTATCTGGCAGGTATGTACCTCATCATAGATGGCCGCCAGCAGGAACATAGTTGTAACATTGGACCCTATGGAAAAGACATTCAAAGATCTTCTTCTCAGAAACTACTAGTCCAATTAAAACTAAACTTGGCCACAATGGTCCTTAGATGGCCCCTTCCAAAAAAGTAATCCGGCAGGTCCATACCTCATCCAAGATGGCTGCCAGCGGGAACAAAGTTTTAACATTGGACCCTATGGAAAAGACATTCTAAGATCTTCTTCGCAGAAACTACAAGCCGATAAGAACCAAACTTAGTCACAATGGCCCTTAGATGGTCCTTTCCAAAAAAAGGTATCTTGCAGGTCTGTACCACATCCAAGATGGTCGCCAGCGGAAACATAGTTTTAACATTGAACCCTATGGAATATACATTCAAAGATCTTCTTCTCAGAAACTACTGGTGCAATTAGAACCAAACTAAGCAACAATGGTTCTTAGGTTGTTCCATCCAAAAAATGTATCTGGCAGGTCCATACCTCATCCAAAATGGCCACCATCTGGAACATAGTTTTACATTGGCCCTATTGATTTTAAGGGGAACCTCTGCCCAAATTTTTTTGAATTTTTATTTGAATTGTGGTCTGAATGTTTCAATTTCAGCATTATGTATTACCTTGATTATAAGGGGAACCCTGCCCAAATTTTTTTTGAATGGTGTTCTGTTATGGCTTGTTATGGATGGTGGATTTTTTCGGTTGCCATGGAAACCAAACATGAATCCTGTAATTTTAGAAAAAAAAGTATTCTGCTAAATTTTATGTTTAGTTTTTCCTATTGGAAATGCCTTTTATCTATGTCAGCCATGGTCCAGGTGAGCGATACAGGCTTTTGAGAGCCTCTTGTTTAAAAATTGTGATTCATAATTTTTCTACTTACATTGTTCCCCTTCTCTTTCTTATACATATATATTTAGGGCCTGGTCTATCAATATCCTATACATTTGTATGTTACGGGTCCCTGTGTTTCTGCATGCCTGAAAGAAAGTACATGTACAATTATATATAATTACATCCACATAGTGTTTTGTGCCCTGTTCTGATCTTACCTTACAATATTTGTTTTGAATCTTTTGTGGGTTTATGGGGTCTTTAAACACTTGATGGATTTTGATGAAACTTTACACAAAGGAAAACACTATATGGAGATTTGCATGAAGGAATATATATGTCCAAAACCAGGAAGGGGAGATAATTTGACTATGCGATCTGCATAGAACTAAGATTACCTTGTAGTAAGCACAACTCCATTTAAACCACATGAAGGATTTCGATGAAACTTTACACAAAGGAAAGATTTTGATGAAACTTTACAATGGAAAGATACCATGTGGAGATGTTAATGAAGGAATATTATTATTATCTTAAACCAGGAAGTGGATATAATTCGACTTAGACTTTTCATTGATTCCATCTGCAATGATCTTTGAACAATTTGTTAAAAAAAATAGTTCAAAGGGTAGATATTTTGAAATTAAGCTGTGGCAGAAAAATCACTTTTTTCATTGTAATTTTATTTTAAGGTGTTGTTTTGAGGTGTTTTTCTGTTTTGTTAAATTTTCACATTTTATAAATTATTCAAGGGATGTTTGCTTATAATCATAAAAATTGTACTGTCAATAGACTGACTGTTAATGAAAACAATCTTGTCCTCCTCCCCCTTACTTGGGGTCTATATGGGGGTCCCTTTTTTGAAATTCTGGCCCTATTTTATTCACTCACCCGTTTCACGGCAAGAAAATATTTTACAAAGACTCTTATACAACCTTCCTTTTCCCGTTTCACGGAGATTTTTTCAGCATTTCCTGCTTCATGCTCAACACCCTTTTCCGTTTTCTTCTGGAAAAAACATTGAAATAATACAGCTCATATTGCTTTAAGTGTTAGTGATCAGAGTATTTTATTTACTGGACAATATGATTTTTAACATCTAATTTTAATGACATATACTGTTTTGTAGATATTCATGAGAAAAACATATTAAGTGCAATTAAAGAGATGAACAGGGATGAAAAATCAAACAAGAGTATTCTGACAATGGCATTAGCAGAACATTTGTTAGGGAATTTGTGCCAAGGAAAATACTTCGTGAATTCAAGGATGAAAGACAAAGAAAACAAGCGGGAAGATAATTCATGTGAGGAATGCAGATTTGGATGTGGTAAACTAATTTTGTTTGGTGCTACTGGACTAGGTACGTATGAGTAGATGGAATTAGGTTTTCCTAGTGTTATTTCCTGCTCTCCTGGCCTAGGGGTGACAAATAGAATCTAGCACCAGTGGAAGTACAAGTCAAGAAAGTTCCAGACTCCTGTGAGTAAATTAATCTAACACCAGTGGAAGTACAAGACAAGAAAGTCCCAGACACATGTGGGTAAATTGATCTGACACCAGTGGAAGTACAAGACAAGAAAGTCCCAGACACCTGTGGGTAAATTGATCTGACACCAGTGGAAGTACAAGTCAAGAAAGTCCCAGACACCTGTGAGTAAATTTATCTAACACCAGTGGAAGTACAAGACAAGAAAGTCCCAGACACATGTGTGTAAATTGATCTGACACCAGTGGAAGTACAAGACAAGAAAGTCCCAGACACCTGTGAGTAAATTAATCTAACACCAGTGGAAGTACAAGACAAGAAAGTCCCAGACACATGTGGGTAAATTGATCTGACACCAGTGGAAGTACAAAACAAGAAAGTCCCAGACACCTGTGGGTAAATTGATCTAACACCAGTGGAAGTACAAGACAAGAAAGTCCCAGACACCTGTGGGTAAATTAATCTTACACAAGTGGAAGTAAAAGTCAAGGAGATCCTAGACACCTGTTGGTAAATTTCCAATCTGCCACAAAGTTTGCTGCGCCCAAGATGATTGAAATCTTACCTGAGGGTTTTTAGGTTTTCTTGTCCTTCACTGAAATTAGCACTTGATTTTATTTCTAACTGTATCTGATCTTAAATATACTAAAATATGCACAAAAATATTGCCCCATTGGTCTTCTTATATTATACATTGTCATCCCATCTTTTTTTACCCAAATGAAGTTTAATCTAACCAAATCTATAACCTTACAGTAACAATAGGACCTTAACTCTAAACCTAACCCAAAACATTAGCATAGTTTTAACTTACTGTGGTAAATGTGAAAAAAAAATCAGCACCATAATATTGTGGGTCCCTAAGGTTAAATTATTTAATGGTTTTCTACAAACATGACATTATGAAGATATTAAAAAAATTAATCATTTTATTTGATTAAAGGAACAGAAAATAAGACTCAATGCAGTTATTCTTGTTGTTCATCCTCTTGTCAGCATAATTCCATCAATAATCAAATTTTACTTTGCTGATTTTTCGTAATTTCTTGATCATTCCATAAATGTATATTAAAACCCATCAAATCTCAGATTTTTATCCCCGCACTTTCGAAGAAAGTTCGGGGATAATGTTATACCCTCCGTCTGTCCGTCCGTCTGTCCGTCCGTCTGTCCGTCCGTCCGTCCGTCCGTCCGTC
>MJUU01013942.1:0-13046 GCA_002080025.1 Modiolus philippinarum | reverse complement strand
CAATAGTTGAAGGCAACAATATAACCGAAACATCCGACTTCATTTGTCATTTGTCTCATTTGTCTCCCAAGTGCGCACCTACGTAACGATGACATTCATTTTATTAAGGCTGGTGTTTGTAACATTGACCGATTGATTAGTTAGAGTTTAAACGTCCAATGAGCAATATTTCATCTATAACAGGACAAGAACAAGTCAATCAACTCTAAAAAAATTGTAAGTAGAAGAGAAAGAAAAAAGTGGAAGGAACAATCGGGGTAACGACACTTTTGATTGCCACAAGAAAAGGGGAGAAATGGGTAGGGGCCGGAAATTTAGCCTTCTATAACAAAATACCGAAGTTACTGTTAATTTATTTTCGCATATGCGCATTTCGACAACTTATGTCTCATCAGTGCAGATAAAACCAAAACATTTGGAAGTCTATTCACCAAAAACTTGTAAAAGCTGATAGCTGATAGCTATACGACACCCAATGCATCTGCTCTTTTCAGAGAAATATAGAAAATATAGAAGGGGTCTTTGGCGTTTCTCAACAGTTTGGCTATTATAGTTCGCGGTAAGGCGTTCCGCATTATGACTTGACTACCCTGCAAAGACAGGGCATTCCCTTTTCCAGCCCGTATGGACGCACCTGGCAGCTCTGTAGCCAAAGCTGCTGAAACCGATTCAGGTGCAAGTATATTTGTTACAACCTTGATGTATTGAAGCCTTGAGAAGTGAAATGAAAGAGAAGAATCATTCAGAGGAATTGCAACATATGTTGGTGTTCTTCGAGATGAAATCAGAATTAAACAAGACCTTGTATACCGCAAGCATAGTGGGGAACTCATTGGTTTTGTTCATTTAGACGAATTTGGAAATACCATTAACCATAATGAAGACTGCGCCAAAGACCACATTCAATTTATTGAACAAGTGATAATAATCATTATTAACATTTAGTACATGTGTACCTTTGGCTTTGTGTTTTGTTCACATGCATGTTTATGCCCTTAAATCATTAGCCCTTTGGGAAACATACATGTTTATAATGTACTGATGAATAAATTATAGTACTGAAATGTCACTTGTTCCTTGTTTCATACCACAGATTGTGCCTATCAACAGAGTAGGAAACTCGTTGCAAAAGGTTGCCAGTCCTGAATTCAATATCTTAAAATATTTGCTATATAGCTAAACAATTATTTGAAAATATTAGGACAGGCGGGCTAGCTGCTTTTCCAACTCTGCTTTCAATTTATTTGAACAAAATTCTAATTGATGTTTAGCGCCCATTCTACAATATTTCAGCTATACCATGGCAAGCCAATGTACTAGTACTTTGATGAAACATATGTATAAACTACTGTGAAATTAGTTGTCTTGTATATTATTATAAATTTGCATCTTTATCTGATGACATAATCCCCAGGACAAGAACAATGTAATTCACCAACAAATGCATGTACATATTATATAAAGATATATAATAAATAAGAATGCCACTAATACAAACACTGCTGTGTATCTCACTAACTCGTGAAACTAGATGGAGTTTTGCGGAAAGCAGAGGCATATTTCAGAACATGGTTTGCGTTTGATCAGATGAACGACAGAACCAATACATGTACATGCTCAACACAAAATTGCATTTTTGGTTTTATATATATATTTTATATATTTATATTAAAATTGTTCAATATATTTAACAGTTCTCGCCACAATATAGCTGAAATATAACTGAAGTTGGCGTAAAACATCAATCAATCAATCAAAATTGCATTTATGCAACCCTGACAAATGACATCACGTTGCCTGTTTAAGGCATAATGTATCTGTGACACAAACAAGCGTTATTCAAGTTTAAAACAGAAATATTTCTGTTAAATGAAATAAACAAATAGAGACAGATGATAGTTTAAGAAACCAGTTACGACTAACCATAACATTAGATACAGTGGCATGTGTCATTTTCAAAAATTTCCAGAATTATTCTGAGTTTGCTGACCAGACGTTTAATTTGCATCTATATATATATCAATTCTGTACAATGAAATGGCCAACATGGACATTACCTTGGCCCTTTCAGTTTCTTTGGATGGTCTTTGTTGTTGTGAATAGAATAAAGGGGGGGAGGGTACACATTGCTACTTGGACATGTACACATTGTAGAGTCAATCTCTGGACTGAAAAATGAAACCCTCTTCACAAAATAGCTACTTATGATATACATACCTGTTCGCGAGGTTGTCTGGTGCCCTTCCTTGTTGTCGCTTATGCATCATAATCTGGATGTACGCCACACTTAAAACATCTCTGTTTAGAACCAAAAGTTCGAATTGACTATGCTCCGTGATACAGTTTAAATCTTCCATGTTAGGTATAACATACTCTGCTTCCCTACAGCACATACATTCGTCCAATGATTGTACATGTAATTTCGTGCAATTTTCACAAACACACCAGTCTTCCGTGGGTACTGCTAACCTGTCTTCCTGGCTTTCGATGTGCTCCGACATCGCTTCCAGATCTCCCTGTGTGTATTCTGGTTCATAGGCATATGCCTCTAGTCCAAATAATCCATCCGATACAGCCATATTTGCTTTTTGGCGAAATTTGTCGTATTTTATGATAAAAGATCAACTTGTTTACACACTTCGTACAACTCTGTACACAAACCGACATAATGACGTCACACAGGTAGGTGTCATGGTCGCCTTCATCGGGGCGGGAAATTCAAAATGTGTTATATTTTCGTCGGCCGCAGCAAGTACTATAATAACTTTTTTTTTTATAAATTTAAGTGGATTTAGTTTAAACTTAATAAGTTTTATCTATTTGTGCACACTTTTCCAAAAAGTGGTCTATTCCTTTAATCTTTGGTGGAAATCCCGAAGGAAAGCAAAACAGATTTATGGTTCTGTAATATGTCCTCCTTTGACAGAGTAGTAGCTGCGTAAGTTGGATTGCCGTTGGAATTATCAATGCCTAGTTCTTTCTTTAAACAATTTATATAATGATTTTTGCAAATAAAAATGATATCATTTGGGGCCTTATCGGCAGGAACGACGACATATTTGTAAGTGGCCACATATTGATGATGCTTTAGTTCTCATTGACCCTCGAAGCTAATTGATTCGTTTAAGAATCATCGCCCTAACAGCCTTAATCCACTCCGAAAGGGAATCAAGGTCTTCATCTCGTTCACGCTTAATCCATTTTCTGGCGTAGTCCTCTACAGCATCCACAAGAAGTTGGAAATTTTGTTCCCAGTTGATGGAACGTGGTTCACGGAATTTGGGCCCTTTTGCAAGGACATCACGGACAGACTTGTTTTCAATGATACTCAAGTCTCACGTTAAGTTTCCCGTTATGACGTGACCACAGGGACTATATCTGTATCGTGAATCGGGTGGTTTAGACTTGAGGTCGTCGGTGGTAAGGTTTTGCAATACAGGTTTATGGTTGAAAATTTTAGACGCGATTTGTGAAGTATAGGTGTACGAAATGATGAAATGTAACCTTTGTGATGATTTATTAGTTGGTAATGAGTTTTTGTAAAAAGGAACAAATCAGTCAGCTACGTGCTAAGTATATTCCCCTGTATTACTCTGAAATCCATGTGAAGAAAAATTACAAGGATTACTTCTTTTTTGTATGGGATGGTCCGTAGGTGATCGGCTACAAGGCTAAATTCCCCGCCCTTGACGATTTCGCCCTAATTTTCCAGTGGCAGTCAGAATTTCTCGTTCCATGGCCCTTTCCATACCCCAAAGTGATTATTTATTAATATTTATTAACAAACTTGTTCTCGTCTTGATATAGCTGAAATATTGCTGAGTAGACGTTAAACAATATTCAATCAATCAATCAATCTTTTTTGTAATGTTAAAGTCTTTAATAATTTGGCCATTTTTCTAAAAAAAAATAAAAATGCTGTTTTAACTAACCCGATCAAACTCGATTAATTCCTAATGAAACATCTACCTGTGTCACGTGGTTCGGGAAACATGTACATGTATGTCATATGTACTTTTAGAGTTTATGTTGTATATATCTACTTGTTTATTTTTTGTATTATCATTAATTATATGTTCGTCATTTATTAATTGAAACTGTATTTTTTTTGTTGCAGTCCTTGTACTGACTTGAGTGAAATAAAATCCTGAGAAATCTTGAAATCAAATAGAAGCACCTATTTTTTCACAGTGCAATGCAAGTTATGCAACCTTTCTAAAAAATGAAAACACAAAAGAGTTTCTGTAATATTCAACTTAAGAGTTTTCATTTTGCGATCACATGTAAAAGTGATACAATATATGCAATTCTAAAAAAAATTGACATACGACATGTAGTACATGTACAAGAACACCAAAAATGCTACTCTGTGTTTTAATAACAATTTTTTAAATGGCTTGTATTCAAAGTATATCATGTATATAGCAAACTATTTCTATTGGCCTTCACTGCTTGTAACATGTTTGAGTATAGTATATTGTGGAAGTGTTTATTAGTTTTCTCCCAATATCAAATAAAACAGAAAGATGGTCACTTATGCATCAGATTTTGATTCAAAATTTATTAATTTAATATTCAGATGTGTTTTATAATTTCCAGATTACTGCATGATTTTAAAGTATACATGTATATCCTATTGCTAATGCACTAGTAGATTCTCAAGCTAACCTTCACCTTGCTCATTTCTACTCATGCAAAATTATTAAACCATGTAAATTTTTCCTATTTAAAAACTCTAAGGGCCAGTTAGATTTGAAAATTATTCAATAACTAATTTCCTAATGTACTAGTAAAATTTTGTTATTTGCTTGATATTTTTAATGTAAATACTCAGTGATTTAATAAAGGCACCATGTAATTAATGCAGTGGAGTAATGGAGTGAGATTTTGTACTCAAGAAAATATCTTCATTTGTTCTGTTGAGTGAGCGGGATTGTACAATTAACAGTTGCAAATTATGTGCATGCACTTATATTTAATATCAACTCCAAAATTTTTTCACTCCATCACTCCACTCTAACACTCCAGTCCATATAATGCATGGTGCCTTTAGTAAAGTAGTTCAATATCCACGTGTCAATATTATAATTTGAGTGCAGTATATTTTTCATAAACTGTTGATCCCTTATTTAAAAAAAATGGGGAATATTTACTGAATAATTTTGAAGCAAAATATTCGTTATTAATTGAATTACACAGTGCTGCATTAGTAATTTTTTTTCACATTGTCATTTAAGAGATTTTAGGATCTAAAGGGGTAACAGTGGATTTTACCGTTGCAAACAAAGTTTTCAGAAGAAAATTATGGCCGATTACAAAATTGACAAAATTTCATGTTTTACAAACGAACAATATATACAAACAAGACAAGCAGAAGTAGAAATATAAATATGCAGTTATATTTCTAGTATTAAATGCGGATTATTTTCTTGTTATATAACAACTTGTGCTTTGCCTTTTCTGGCGGCTTGCAAGCCCAAAAGGGTGTGAGCAGTTGTTGCTTGTCAAAACCAATAATATTGATTTTAAATTTTGTTCATATGCTTTTTTTATCTATCCCTGGTGGACAAAGGTCTTGTGATACAATTTGTCAGAATCAGAATAGCCATATTTGAAGCAATCTCCATATTTAATTATCTACTCGACTTTTTTCAAAATATATACATATAGGTACAACAAAATTGATGTACATCGTTATAGGTAACAGGGAATGAAAAAACTCACGTGACAAAAATCTTTATATATTTATGTAATACAACTTCATACCCTTATATTATATTTATTATTTAGTATTTGCGATTTATTTGAAATGGACATTTTGTTGTGTACCACTTCCTTTTTTTAGCCTTAATGAATAATAAATTATCACCCGCTGTTGCATGGTCAATTTTCGTGTTTTCAGTATTTTCTTCATCTTGGAAATCATTATTTTTTCTTCTGCCTCAGGTGATGAATTTTCTTGAGACTGACTCAAACTGAGTGTCAACTGACAGCACAATTGTCTCACATAAGTTTTCATCTTTTGTACCAAAATGATCAAGTTTTAAACGTTTGCTGGGTTCTTCTTCTTGCTCCGTTATCCTAATGTGTTTCACGGCTACATGTACACATGTACACATGTATAGTTCTTCCAGTATGCATGTCCTTGTTACTAATGATATATCATAACACTGCAACTTATTGTCACTTCACAGCCTACGCAAATAATATCTTGGCCCTGTCAATCTGTCCACGATAGATGTGAAAACCCTTATACACGGGGAAGGTGGGGTCGAAGGCCAGGGACAAGTGCTCTCTGACCACAAGCTCCGGTATATGTCTTGTCACCACCGACATCCTTGGACTATGCATTTCTTGTCCCTGGGTTCCGTTTACTAGGTCTTCTCCTTGAAACATGTCCAGGGACAGATGCAGATATGTTTCTCCATTCCAACTCAGGAGGGATGCAACTTGGTCCAGTCTCGAGGTCTTTTTACCCGAGTAGCATCTAAATACTGAGTGGTGTCGATTTGGCAACATTTTTTCCTACAGCTTCAACGATGTAATTGTTACCCATATTCTCTCGTGACTGTTGCAACAGAGCTGGCCTCTTTCTGACATAATCTTAGACCATTGTAGGGTTTGCATCTGCATAATTTTCCAAATTTTCTTTTCTGCCTGTCCTATAGGGTCATCAGCTTCCTGTTCTTCAATCTCAAACAGGAGGTAATTCCAGAGCTCAATCTTCTAGTACCACTGCAATAGGAATAATCAAAATTTTGAAATTGTGTTTTTCCACACACCAAATAAAATGAATTTCGTCATAAAAATAACCAGCCCACATCCAAGTGAATAAACTCAACATTTAATGTAATGAAATCTGAAAACGATTAAAATATATGAAAGTCAGATTTCATTCAAGGGAGATACGTCGAGGAGAGACTGAGCAATTTTATTGATTTTTACATATTTTATCTTTAATTTAAAAAACATGTAATGTTAGTTTTTTTCTAAATTTTAATATCAACTATGTCAGTTTTTGCCGAATTACATCGGCAAACGAATACCGAAGCAAGAACGAGGAAAGGAGAAATTCTAAAATCATAAATCCAAAATCACGGCAATTCACAGCAACACGAATTGAGACAGTATGACGAAGACAAAACGAATAAACAAAAATGAACAAGAACGCCACAAAACTAAAGCACGAGCAGTGTGAACCCTATAAAAACTGAGGTATCATCTGGTGCATGATCTACTCCACGCGTGGCATCCGTCACACTGCCAGTGAAAAGTCCGGTTTTGTCACAGTCGGTGTTTGTCTGTCCTGTAACAAACTCCCGGATCTATCCAAAGATATCTGTTCTCATTTGTGAAACAGAAATATTGTAATGGTCTGTCAAATCTTGGCGACGACCGTAAAACTTCTGTAGTGACAATTGCAACAGTGACTGAACATACCCTTGATGTATAAGTTTTTGAGACAGTAATTTCGCTCTGTTGACAAAATCGCTGTACAAACTACAGGCACGGAAATAGCGAATGAGTTGTGAAATGTACACGCCATACGCCGGGGAAGTGGGAATATTACTGCTCAAAAAACGGGAAGTTCCCTATTTTGTAAGTCGAAATCATCACGCTTGTCGTAAAGTTTTGTTTTCAGACGTCCAGGGTTGTCAATGTAGACGTAGAGGTCCAGGTATGATGCTGATGATGGTGTATCAGTGGTCTCTTTAATTTCGAGTTCATTTGGGTATATAAGATGAAGGTTATCCTTAAATTTGGGAATATTCAATGATAGAACATTATCCATATAACGGAAACTGAAATTAAAGGATTTGGCTAGCTTATTGTCTTTTCTCTAAACTAGCCCTTGTATGAACATGGCTTCATACGAATAAAGAAACAAATCTGCATAAAGTGGCGCACAATTAGTCCCAATAGGTATCCCTATTGTCTGCTGGAAAACTTGTCCTCCAAATTCTACAAATATGTTATCAATTAAGAATTCCAGCATTGCAATGACATCCTCCCCTGTATACTTTTTGTGTGAATCAGTGTGATATTTAACAAAATAGGCCCCATCTTTACCTATCACTAAATATGAATATCTTCTTAAACCCTGTTTAGTACAGAAAGACTGATGTATTAAATCCCGGAGTACTGACTTTAGCGTATCGTGTGGAAAAACAGTATAGAGAGTAGAAAAATCAAATGCTTTTAAATTGTTGCAAAGGTTGAGTTCAGTTGAACATAGATATTCTAATAAGTCTTTTGAGTTTTGAGAATCCACATTTGATTCACTCCACTTGTTGAGTATACTTCATCACTATATTTCTTGAGTCCATCTTTGACTGCAGTAAGTAATGAAGTAAGGAGCTTAGAAAGAGGTTTTATTGTGCATTTGGCAGACCCAGCAATTTTTTTTACAAGACTTAAATGAATTGTTCTGCTTATGCTGTTCAGAACACCCATATAGTTCAGTTAAATCTATTAAAATGTATCATTATACTTCCTTTATTTGTTCATTGTTTGATTTATAATCTTCCTGACTGCTAAATAAACTACTGTGAGCTTTTAACTACAAATATAGTATTGGTAGTGCTTACGATTTAAAAACAGAAGCTTTTTCTATCAAGAATACGTTTTTTTGATGGACAATCATTTTGTAGTATGTTTTATATGTTCTAGCTTTTGCCGAAAAAAATATGTAGGTATCTTTCTGAATTTTGTAGAGAAAACGAATTCTAATTATTTTTAAATCTATGTCTTAATAGGTTTATTTATTTGGAATTTTTCACCTATCCAAAATTTATAATGCTTATCTCTTGTCAAAATTAGCTTTTTAGCCAGATCAAGAAGGAAAATGCTTACTATCTCTAAAGCATGGCTTGAAGATTATGTGTGACCACCCGAAATTAAAGTTTAGTCGTCAGCGCACGGTCTAGTAAAAAAACTCAGAATTGTCATTTTTCATTCCTTTATATCAGGATGAAACTAAATAGCAGCACTTAGTCATTCAACTGACAAAATAAAAAAAAAGGTACAAAGGACCATCTTGACAAACTCCTTGTTCAATTTTAAAACGCTTCTTTCAAAAGTACATTTTGTCTTTTTCTTTCCTTTTCAAGATTGTGGTCGTGGAGTTAGCACCACTAGGAAGACGCGTATCGAGTCCAGTAATTTTTACTCTTCCAGATAGTAATTTTTCCTATTAATCAATTGCATTTTGGGAAATATAACACGATCGTTCTAACTGACATGGACTAAATGACCTTGTTAACGATAAGATATTTTATTTGCTTATTAAGACTCATGATGTTAGTAATAGATTACATAAGGCATGTAGGGGACTTGTTTTCGACCTTCAATTTAATTTTTTGCTCAAAAATATTAAATGTCCTTCAAGAAACAAAAATATAAAATCACACATTGCTATTCAATTATGTTACCTTGCACGTGAGTAACATCATTCAAAAGGCGACCGGTATACATTTGGTGTACAAAAAACTGATGTTTGTCCAAATACGAACAATATTATAAAAATATGCGAGTGATTTTTTGTGCAAAGGCGAAGTATTTTTCATCTGGAAGCGAAGGATTTTATGTATGTTTTAATGATGCAAGCGAATGATTTTTCTTCTAAAAGCGATGGATTATTACTATTCAGTCACGATGTCAGTCAAAGCTTAAGACGAATTTAAGTCGTGCAACTCTAAATATAGATCTTTCAGTTACCCAGCAAAACCCATATGAAGGATGGTGCTAGATTATAGCTTTCAAATACTCTGAAATGTGCAAGAGCGTCGTTGCAGAACAAGATCTGGTTTGCCAACTGGCAAGATGGTGTGTTTACAACAGCAGATAGATTCAATATGGAGACGAAGACTTCGAACGCGAGTAAGATAGAAAACGTTTTGAATGAACTGCTTTATTGTAACTGACATTTGACTGGGAGCCAGACAAGGAGCATTTTCACAGGAACAAGTAGTGTTAAAGCGGAAATACGAAGTGTAAATACTTGCAAGACACATATTTATATGATGTAAAGCCGGAAGTGGGAAAAGTAGTATATTGAGCTGGATGTAATGTGTGACGTCACCGGAAGTAATCGTATTTGAATCAATAGGCGGCCATTTTCTTCAGAAATGACGTCATAGAACATCACAAGACTAGGCATGGGTATTGTGGGAAGGTATTGGAGCACGCCTGTGAAACCGAAAGTGACGTTTATTTCCACTTTGACTTTATATTGACCGAAAATGATGGTATGAATCAATACAAGACCCTGCATGGGTCCTATAGAGAGTAATGAAGCGCGCATTCACCAACGGAAGTTGGTATTTATTTGTACCATGACGCCATATTGACCGGAAATGTCGTTATGAATCAATATAAGCTTTCCGCATGGGTCATATGGAGAGCATCAGATCGCGCATATGCAACCGGAAAGAACGTTTATTTCCTCTATGAAACCATATTGACCGGAAATTATGGTGTCAATCAAAATAAGACCCTACATGGGTCCTATAGAGAGTATTGGAACAAGCATTCTCAAACGGAAGTGGGCGTTTATTTCCATAATGGCTCCTTATTGACCAGAAATGTTGTTATGAATCAATATAAGCTTCTGCACGGGTCATATGGAGAGCGTTTGAGCGTGCATGTGCAACCGGAAGTGGATGTTTATTTCCTGTGAACAACCACATTGACCGAACATTTTATTTACACTGCTTCTTGTAAAACAAATATCACGATGTTTTTGAAGGCCCTCTTTAACAGCTCTCAAGCTTAATTTGCTTCATTGTTGTAGACTGTTGATAAAATAGGGCCATGTGTTTTTTCCCANTGCAGATCCTATGTAGGCTATGTAGGACACTATAGTCATCGTTGCCATAGTTTTGCAAACTCATGTACCATCCATTCAGGGCTTCCCTCTGCAATAGCTCCTGTATCGTGTGGCTTGGTGCTACTTTGTACCACATGGTAAATGATTGAAAAACATGTTGATTTGCTGTTTTATCTGGAATCATGTTCGGTGTATCAACAAGCCACTCTCTGAATTCTTTTGCAAGTGGATCATCGTCAATTCTATTCCGATTAAATTTTATAGTTTATCGTCTTTCTTCAGTCTTCTTAGTAGTGTCAATTTCACATAATAATTGTTCATTACTCTTTGCTACGTTTTTTTTCATCTGGTATGATACTTCTTTGAGTAGTGTCAATTTCACATAATAGTTGTTCATTACTCTTTGCTACGGTTTTTCATCTGGTATGATACTTCTTTGAGTAGTGTCAATTTCACAAAATAGTTGTTAATTACTCTTTGTTTCGGGTTTTTCATCTGGTTTGATACTTCTCTGAGTAGTGTCAATTTCACATTATAGTTGTTCATTACTCTTTGCTACGGTTTTTTCATCTGGTATGATACTTCTTTGAGAAGAGTCAATTTCAAAAAATAGTTGTTAATTACTCTTTGTTTCGGGTTTTTCATCTGGTATGATACTTCTCTGAGTAGTGTCCATTTCACTTAGTAGTTGTTCATTACTCTTTGTTACGGGTTTTTCATCTGGTATGATACTTCTCTAAGTAGTGTTAATTTCACAAAATAGTTGTTCATTACTCTTTGTTACGGTTTTTCATCTGGTATGATACTTCTTTGAGTAGTGTCAATTTCACATAATACTTGTTCATTACTCTTTGTTACGGTTTTTTCGTCAGGGATGATACTTCTCTGAGTAGTGCCCATTTCACACAATAGTTTTTCATTGCTCTTTGTTACGGTATTTCATCTGGTATGATACTTCTCTGAGTAGTGTCCATTTCACATAATAGTTTTTCATTGCTCTTTGTTACGGTTTTTTTATCTGGTATGATACTTCTCTGAGTAGTGTCAATTTCACAAAATAGTTGTTCATTACTCTTGGTTACGGTTTTTTCATCAGGTATGATACTTCTCTGAGTTGTGTCATTCCTAACCCATGATACATTAGTGTACAGATTTTTCTTTTGCAAATATCCATTATCTCAAAATACAACACATTTCTACCCAATCATAATTTTGTATACGATTATACTTTCTGTTGCAAATTTCCATTATCTCAAAACTCAGGACATTCCTACCCTTTAAAACATTCGTATACAAATTTCTTTCTCATTTAAATTACCATTATTTCAAAACAAAGCACGTTCCTACCACATGATCCTTTTGTAAACAAACCTTTTTCTCATCGCAAAACACATCATATTCCTATCCCATGAAACTTTTGTATGCGAACTACTATTTTCTTATGAAAATTCCATTATCTCAAACTACATCACATTCCTACCCCAGAATACAATTTTAAAGAATACATTGGTTTGAGCTTAATTGTGTTCAGTTCAACTTTAATTTGAAATTGATTTCGAATTAAAAGTAAGAATATATAGATCTGCTGCTTTTGATTAATTTTTGTTGTTGAACAGATGATATTTCCAACTAGAAAGGTGTCAAATACTGCACACATACGAGCACACATGTTTATATATGTATCTACACGTGTAAATGGGTGTCTGCTTTTTAGCGGAAGACAAAATATCTGAAATATTGGATCATGCCGTTTAAAGGAAACTTACTCATGCAGAAACAGCCGCTTTTCAGAAACTTGTTAAACGTCGAACATGTATTTGTATACAAGACCTAGAAGAAGACAGTGTTAGAAATTACGACCATTTCACCGGTACATACAGAGATGCAGTACATTCTGAAAGCAATCTTCTTCTACAATTTCAGAAAGCAGACATCAAACTCAACTTATTCATGATACTTCATACCTGTTGTTTCCAGAACCGTTAAGGATATGATTTGCATTTAATGATTTCATCTGTAGAGAAATTAAGGGGTAAAAAATTTATCACGAATTCCTCAAAACATGGAAAAGTATTTGTCATGTACACTTGATAATTCATGATTCATTTATTTATACACAAAAGCAGTGGAATTGCTAGACATAAGATAGGCTTTAAGAACAATTGTCATCGACAATTGTCATCATCATCAAATTTTTGTTAAGACATTTCTTAGAAAT
>MJUU01013938.1:152831-170516 GCA_002080025.1 Modiolus philippinarum | reverse complement strand
GGGGGGGGGGAGCTATGGTTTTTTTCTAAAAAAAATATTTTGAATCTGATTTTATGTGAAAAAAATATTTTGGCTGCCAAAATGATGAAAAAAAATTCTGAAGGAGGCTTTCAACCCCAAATAATAATTTTAATTTTGAAAAAAAAATATTTTGTTGATACACGTGCAAAAAATAAATATTTTTTTTCGCGAAAAAAATTTTCTGTCAAGAAAAAAAAACCATACCCCCCTTTTTCAGGTTAAATGGTCGGTCCCTTATTATTATGATTACTTAATTGTGAGTCACATCTATTGTTTGACAATTTTGTTCGGTAATTTTGTTATTACCCTCATTATAATCATGATAATGATCATTGATGAGCACGATGTAACCCTTAAACAAAATCTTGTCTGGAATTTGGTTGGTTATGTTTCCAGTTCCCTGTTATATACAAAATGTATTGATTTTAAATAATCTTCATTGGTAAATGAAAGCATCCTTACGGTTGCATGGGTTGGTTGCATGCATTTGGTTATTAAAGTGTCAATATAGTTGGTTAATGTTCCATTACTCTATTATATACCTGTCAGCAAAAGAAACGTATACAGCATTTATCAACAATATTTTTGTTTTAATTTCTGGTAGAAAAACAATAACACATAATATGTGAGAACTTAAATATCTCTTTAGAATTCCTGATCTATTTACGGCCAAGGTCAGAGGCATTATCCGAGTTTTTTTTTCCGATATACCCTCCTTTTACATCTACCACATCGTCACCGACTGACATGAAATGTGTTGTAATGACGGCTATGTATACAGATATGTCTTTGGTATGATTAACCCTTTTCAACTGGGAAAAAAATGTGAGTCAAGTTAGCCTATTAAAAACTGAGGTGTAAGCCTTATACATATTACGCATGGTGTGAGGACTGCGTTAAACGTACGTGAAATAACAAATTAAACCTTGCCGGATGGGGGCCTTCGAAAAATAAAATTCATTTAAGACTCAACTAATGCATTGGTCTCAGGATTTTCTGTATATTTTCTGGGATTTCTGGACTGGTACTGCATTCTTGCATGTATGTATCCTCATAACATGTATTCCTATACGGGGCTTTCGAATCAATTATTTCGCAAAAACAATCAAATCATTAAGCAGAACGACGGACTTATTAATCAGTTTATCACTGATGACTTTGTAGCGCTCTAGGTTAATTTTTTGGTAAACAAGATCTTCTTGGACATTAACATTAGGTGTCACGTGGCGAATGTTATAGCACAGTTAAAGTTAATCAAAAAGAATTTTTGTGAAACTTAATCATGATTAATGAAGCTCATACTTTAACGACCTTCGAAGTTTGGTTTGTTAAAAAAGTTATTATGCGCCTGTTTTATATCAACATCAGGTTACTGGTTCTTTTTATTAACGCTGGATAAAAAGATTCCGACGCCCTGTTTGTTATAAAAGTTTTATCACTTATAAATCACTTTAGCACACATGAATCATAAATTCTAGGCTAATGTAACAATTTAAGTTGCACAAAAATTCTTTTGACTGAATAAAGTGTTTATTCAATACCTTAAGAGGCTCAACAGGTATTGGATTAATTCATACTCTTATATTTTACGCCTTTCCTAAGTGAACCCGCCCGATACTCAGATTATTAGCGTAACATAATAACGTATTGTTCAGCAATAGTCTGAAAACTGCTGATTAACTTAAATTGTACCACAACATTCGCCGATATCATGGTATCCTGTTAGAGAATCAATTTCAATTAAATAACCGGTAACTAATCTTACATATATTGAGTCACACATTTCCGCCCTAAAATACGAAAAGTTTTTAATTTAAAAAAAAAAGAGTCTCAGAGACTGAGCCTGTATTGCTCATCTGACAAAATGCTTCTACCATGTATGCCATGCATGACGAAAAAGTATGCTTTTTACCAATGGGGTCTAATGTTTAGCTATGTTCTCTATTGGCACCGTGTTTTTGTCTGATATAATTGAAATGAGTAATCTTTCTGAGGAACCTTCTATACATCATTCCAATACAGTTTAGTTTAATTTGCTTGGATAGTTTCAGAAGAGATGATGAAAAGGATGATTTTCCCATATGTTAAACTATGTTTCACAAAGTCCACCATGTTTTTGTGGGATCGAAATGAAATGAGCAATTTTTTTAAGCACTTCCAGTACATCATCCCTGTAAAGTTTGGTTGAATTTGCTTTAGTTGTTTCAGAGGCAAAGATGAAAATGTGATTTCCCCATAGGGTCCAATTATACACTATGTTCCGCACTGGTGACCTTGTTTTTTGGCGGATCGGAACAAAATGAGCAATCTTTGTAACGGATCTTAAGTGCATCGTTCCTGTAATGTTTGGTTGAATTTGCTTAAGCGGCTTCAGGGGAGAAGATGAAAATGTGATTTCCCATAGGGTCCAATGGTAAACCTATGTCCCACGTTGGCGTCCATAATTTTTTACCGGATATAAACCAAATGCACAATCTATGTAAAGGACCTATTTGTTTGGTACATCATTCCTGTAAAGTTTGGTTGAATTTGCTGGAGAAGATGAAAATGTGTTTTATTTTTCATAGGGTCTAAGGCTAAACCTAAGTTCCGACCTGGCAGCCATGTTTTTTTTATCGGATCGGTACAAAATGAGCAAATCTTTGTTACACACCTTAAGTACACCATTCCTGTAAAGTTTCTTGAACTTGCTTCAGTGGTTTCAGAGGAGAAGATGAAAATATGATTTTCCCAAAGGTCAAATGTTAAACTTTTTTCCGTGCTGGCGGCTATGTTTTTATCGGATTGGAACAAAATGAGCAACGTAGGTTAAGGACCTTTATAGTTCATCATTCCTGTAAAGTTTGGTTGAATTTGCTGCAGCGGTTTCAGAGGAGAAGATGAATATGTGATTTTTTCCCCATAGGGTCCAGCGTTAAAACAAAGTTCCGCGCTGGCGTCCATGTTTTTTGTCAGATTGGAACAAAATAAACAATCTTTGTTAAGGACATTAAGTGCATCATTCCTGTAATGTTTGTTTAACCTTGCTTTAGTGG
Organism: Modiolus philippinarum; assembly: GCA_002080025.1. Taxonomy (NCBI): domain Eukaryota; kingdom Metazoa; phylum Mollusca; class Bivalvia; order Mytilida; family Modiolidae; genus Modiolus; species Modiolus philippinarum. The sequence continues at coordinate 167,460 of MJUU01013938.1, read as the reverse complement.
TCTCAGAGGAGAAGATGAAAATGAGATTTTCCCATAGGGTCCAATGGTAAACCTAAGTTCCACGCTGGCGGTCATGATTTTTGTCGGATATGAACCAATTGCACAATCTATGTAAAGGAACTTTAGTGCATTATTCCTGGAAAGTTTGGATGAATTTGCTTCAGCAGTTCCAGAGGAGAAGATGAAAATGTAATTTTCCGCATAGGGTCAAACGTTAAACCTAAGTTCAGCGCTGGCGGCCATGTTTTTTGTCAGACTGGAACAAAATATTAAGCAATCTTTGTAAAAGACCCTTAGTTAGTAATTCCTGTAAAGGTTGGTTGAATATGCGTCCGTTGTTTCAGAGAAGAAATGTGAAAATGTGATTTTAACATAGGGTCCAATGTTAAACTATGTTCCATTACAATGTTTCTGTTTCACAAATGAGAACAGATATCTTTGGGTAGATCCAGAGTTTGTTACCGGACTGACTAACAGCGACTGTGACAAAACCGGACTTTTCACTGGAAGTGTGACGGGTGCCACACGTGAAGCAGATCATGCTTACCCTTCCGAAATACCTGATGATACTCTTGGTTTTAATAAGAGTTCACACTGTCAGCGCTTTAGGTTTTAGTGTTGCCCTGTATATCACAATGTCATCTTTTAGTTTTGTCTTCGTTGATAATGCATGTAGTACCGATTTTTCCATGTCATTGTCCGAATACTTAATATATTCACAGAAGCTTTTTCAAACTTTTACCTTGGTACTGTTTGAGGGTTAGAAAAGTAACACGTTCCATGGATTTTAATTGGTTTCACCTAAGGTTTAGAAAATGACGTTAACCAATCAGTCACCTAGCAGATCATCCTACACTATATTTAAGCTGGCTGTGTGACGGGTGCCTTGCGTGGAGCAGATCATGCTTACCCTTCCGGAGCACCTGGTGATAGCTCAGTTTTTATAGGGGTTCACACTGCTAGTGCTTTAGGTTTGTGTCGTTCTTGTTCATTTTTGATTATTTGTTTTGTCTTTGTCATACTGTCTCGACTCGTGTTGCTGTGAATTGCTGTGATTTTGGATTTATGATTTAAGGATTTCCCCTTTCCTCGTAATTGCTTCGGAATTCGTTTGCCGATTTATTCCAAGCTGGCGGCCATGTTCTTATTGAATCGGAGCGAAATAAGCAGTCTTAGTTTTAGACATTTAGTAAATCATTCCTGTAAAGTTTAGTTGAATTTACTTCAGTGGTCTCAGGAGAAGATGGAAATATGATTTTTTCATATAGGGTTACATTTTAAACCTAAGTTCCGCCCTGGTGGCAATGTTTTTTTTTTATCGGATAGGAACGAAATGAACAATCTTTGTAAAGGACCTTCAATACACACTTGTAAAGTTTGGTTGAATTTGCTTCAGTGATTACTGATGAAAAGATAAAAATGTGAAATGTTAACGGACGACGGACGGACTGACGTAAATGTACTCGGGACAAATTCCCTTCAAAGGATTCAACAAACGGAACAACGCAGCTGTCGCTGTTCTTCGTTGTCTTTAACTTGTCATGAGGGATGGGTGTTTGCTCATTCTTAAAAGCCTTAAGTCACAATGAAGCTTTCAAGAATGAGCAAACACTCATCATTCGTAATGAGTTCAAGAAGGCTTACAGAATAGACTTTGAGCGTAATTGTATAAGGTTTAGAAACAGGTAACATTTTCATCCGTTTGATCGACATTTAAACATGTTTCCATTCGAATAGAAATTGTAGAAAAGGGACAAACTTGAAAACTCTAACATTTTAAATATTTGCTAGGCATAACAAGTAAGGGAATAATGCAATTAACCTCAGATTCTTATAGATCAGAAAAATTAATAATCAGAAAAAAATTAAAAAAATAGCAAGATATAAAATTATACACTAGAGGATGACATGCCCCCGCGCAAGGTTGAATCAAATTGGGATTTTTTAGTAATATTTGTGTCTGTAAGATACATATGATGCCCCGCAAAACACATCTTATTCTAGGTTGCACAGATTAACTATGTACCCTCTATTACTAAATCACCAAAAACTTAAAAAGTTGAACAATGTCTTTTTTTGAAAAAAATGGACCGAAATCAAAATACATACCACATGCACATCTTCAATATAGGAACAAATGAACTGCAAAATAAAAGCTTCCTAGCATCAAACTCTAGGAGGAGTTGAGTTGTGTGGACAATCTGTTTACCCTTAATAAATGACTAAGTTCAACAAAAGTGTATTTTTTCCACAAATGCACAAAAATCAAAATCCTTCCCACATGCACATCTTCAATATAAGTACAACTTATCTGCAAAATACAAAATTCCCAGCATAATAACTGTAGGAGGGATTGCGTGGACAAACTATGTACCCCTGTTACTAAATCACCAAAAAATGACCAAGTTCAACAATGTATAATTTTGACAAAAATCAACCAAAATCAAAATCCTTACCACATGCACATCTTCAATAAAGGTACAAAAGATCTGCAAAATGAAAACTTATAAGAATCAAAACTGTAGGAGGAATTGCGCGGACAAACTATGTACCCTCTATTACTAAATCACTAAAAAATGACTAAGTTCAACAATGTATAATTTGACAAAAAATAACCAAAATAAAAATCCTAACCACATGCACATCTTCAAAATAGGTACAAAAGATCTGCAAAATAAAAATTTCCTAACATCAAACCTGTAGGAGTTGCGTGGACAAACTATGTACCCTCTTTCACAAAATCACAAAAAATGACTAAGTTCAACAATGTATATTTTTGACAAAAAATAACCAAAATAAAAATCCTTACAACATGCATATCTTCAATATAGGTACAAATGATCCGAAAAATAAAAACTTCCTAGCATTAAACTGTAGGAGGAGTTGTGCGGACAAACTATGTACCCTTTATGAAAAATCACCAAAAATAACTAAGTTCAACCATGTATATTTTTGACAAAAATGCACCAAAATCAAAATCAAAATCCTTATCACATGCACATCTTCAATATATGTACAAATGATATGCAAAATAAAAACTTTCTAGCATAAAAACTGTAGGAGGAGTTGCGCGGACAAACCATGTACCCCCTCGGATGGACGGACGGAAGGACGGACGGACAGGGGTAAAACAATATGCCCCCCTCCGACTTATCGTCGCGGGGGCATAAAAAACCTTTTTTTCCTTTTTATTGTTTTATTTACATATCTTCTTTATATTAGTTAAAACGTTTCATTGATAAAAGAGATACATAAGTGCTCTTATATTTCTTATTATTGATTAATATAGTCATTGATTTGTCAAGTTCGCAAAGGAGAAAAGAGATACCTAATTGCTCTTATATAAATGTGTAGTACTTAACAACAAACTTCTAATTTCAAAAATTCTATAAAAAATACAAATTACCGATTTTGCCGCTAATTTATGTTCTGCAAATGACAACATAAGTTTCAGCTTTGCAGATAAAACTACAACATTTGGAAATCTAGAAACAAAATATGTTTACAGTTTGAAGAGTACAGAACCTAAAGAACATGCCCAAAATAATTTGAATGAAGGAGATTCTAAAGGTAGCACGGGGGTTTAAAACTGTGCATCATAATTGCGCATCTGACAGAAAATGGAATTCATTATGGGAATGTTGGCAAAATGATTTTCCATGTGTTGTAATAATTAAAATTTGATCAAATATACCACTTTTATTGGGTACAAAATGTAAACATGCAGAATATCAAACCTTTTCAACATACTTCTGTTCTGTTAATGGGATATAATTTGTAAAGAAATAATAGGAAAAAATATTTTTTTGCCATTTATTCAAAAATTAGTTCAGTCACCCCAATCTTTTTTCATGCAAATCGAGGCAAAGTATATTAGCTAGTAATTTGCCAAATTTTTTTTTAAAAGTCTATCTGATGTAACTTAAAAAATTAAACTTGTCAAAATACCCAAATTTTCCCAATTATTTCACGCTCATATGGCTGGTGACCCCAATTTTATTTTTTTGTATGCTCCAATACCAAATTGTAAGTCATGAAAATGTCTGAAAATTGTATATGACAATTTTTAGACCCCCGTAACCCCTTAATAGTACACGCATATAAAATTTGAAAACTTCAAGGAACTTTTCAATCCATTGGTTTCTTAGGCCAGCATCAAACTTACAGGTACAAGAGTCTACTTAATGTATTTGTATGTGATTGAAGGTAGCCAGAAACAGTTTACTGAAAGCCCTGAAATCTGCATTCTCTATTTATTCTGAATATTTTTATATTGGAGGGCAAGAAATTGGTGAATGATTGGAGATGAAACTTACAAGCCACTCTACGTGTTAAGTTATGTTAAATATCCACAGCTATTTGCAAAATATTTCAAACGACAAACTAAATATTCTAATGACAGTTGATAAAAATTCAGAGAGATACATGTTCACCCTAAGTTTAACTTGAAGTTGGAGTATTTTTTCCTCAACGCTTGTTCATCTAAATATATTGTATTGTTATCTGTAACAAAGTACAATTTTCGTATGGAATGTACGCTTAAAGAACCTGACAAAACATTATATCAGTTTGCTAGTTAAATGGTTTATTTTGTAGAAAATTCGTCATCATTAGAAGAGCAGACTTTGGCTGGTCTGTTGGAACTCTGTGACCTGCCCCCTGAAAAATAAACAAAATGATACACGTCTGTTCATGAATGTAAGTATAGGAAAACTCAATATTTAACCAATAGTTTATTTTTTGCTATAATTTGGCATAATCATGACTGAATTCTAATGAAAATGTCAAAACTGTCAACTATTAGAGCTACTTAACTTACCAAAAAGGATAGCATTCATCAAAGAGCAGTGTCGATCTAGCGAAAATTCTTCAGAATGTCATTTTCTTTAATTTGTAGAAAAAAAGTAAATATTCGGTGAAATTCAAATTAGGACAACCCTAGTTTTCTTTAAAATATTACCAGCAAAACACCATTCAAAATTTGTCATGAGTGAAATGTTTCAGAAAAGATTTTTTAAACTTTAAATGAGGCAAAGGCCTACTTGCGAATTACCTCCTTGTTTTAAACTAGGAGGAGTTGTCGACACAAAGTAGGTATCCTATTACGGACGGACGATCGAACGAACGTACGAGCAAACGAACGGACACCATGATCACTATATACCACCCGCTAAAGTAAGGGTATAATAAGTACCAGCCATTCTAACAATTGCGACACAGCATTTTTCTCCACTAATTTTCAAAACATACTACTTTAAAAAAAAACATGCAAAATGTATTAAAATATACATTGCAAAATTTTAAAATAAATTACGGATTTTTATTTTTTCGGATTTTCATTTAATTCTCCAATCACCCAAATATAGCTTATATGATATTTTTCGAAAGGATATGGAGTAGATGAACATGAAACCATAACACAAATGTTAACTCCAACTGCAATAATTTCAATGAGCTGTATGGCCACTTCGGAAATTAATTCCTCATCAGCAGTACTAGAACCCAAACATAGGAAATCCATAATTGCAAAAAATGTTTAAAATGCATAAAACCAAACGAAATCCGAATAATCAGTAATATCAAATATAGCGAAGGACAAAACTACGATGAAGGAAGTTAATCCTATGTTTATGCATCAAATATGAACATATCCTGCAATTAAGTTGCAGATTCTTCATTGCATTTATACTATGCATGCGACAAATATACATGTATACCCTAGATTTTTCTCATCCACTTTCCATTGTAGGAAATGCAACATCTGATATAACATCCGAAAAGTCGTTTAACTTGAAGGATATTTACTGGTCTTCATCTTAAACTGAAAATTCGCACATTTGGTTTCATGGTTCGGATTTTATATTCCCCTTTTGTAAATATTGATCGTTTCGAGAAAAGATTGCTATTTTAAAGAAAATAATATAAAACAAAATTTAAAGCTTTTATTACTGCTCTTCATGAAGAAATCATAATGCTTTTCAAATGAGCAATGTCCTTAGCATCATGGGACAATACAAACGGAAACCTGGCAATGTTTAGAAAGAATAAATTGCTAAAGTACAATTAATGGTTCACTCATGTTCAGTTACTGGCATTCATTGCTGCAACCTTAATTAAAAGATGAAGATAAAATTACTGTAATCTGATGTCTTGGATTTTTCTGTTCCGCCTTGTCGTTTTGACTATTTTTACCGTCCGTGTTTATTTAATTATTATCTATTCATTTAAATGTTATGTCCATACATTTAAGGGGTCTGAAAGTCTGATTTAAAAAAAATTAAATCAAAATTTCTTATAATTCTTTTAATCACCATATTTCAAATTAAAAAGGCAATATTTCAAGTTTCGTTTTATCTGATATATCGCTGAAAGTCCCATTCGTCTTCTTATAATATACTTAAGTTGTTAGTCATTTCACCCCTAATAGATTTATTATCATGGATGTTCTCTTTCTTTGTTTTCAGTGTCTTCAAATAATAATCTTCGAATAACTTTATCTGTAGACATACAATTGTCGAAATTTAAATCTGATTTCAATTTCTGTCCATTAATTGATAATACCTACCATTACTGTCGTAAAAATAATATTTTTGTACACTTTAACAAATCCTGCCACGTGTTTATTAGCATCACCTTCCGGTACAAAATGCCAAGCCTTTCTTGCAGAGATCAACTGTGAAAATGGAATATTCATATATAAAAGTGACAACAAAAGTCCGAATCGATCAAAGGAAGAGATCAGTAAGGAAAATCCGAATAACATTCAACTGAATCAGGGAATCACAATCCGACACAGAACATTTTTGGCAAGCCGTCATATTCCCGACTTGGAACGGGCATTTTATAAATAAAATGGTGGGTTAAACCAGGTTTAATGACGCATCAACCTCCCGCTTATGACGACTAACTATAGCATCATTTTTGGTAAAAGCAAAATGTATGATTAAAAATTTATGAGCTAAATGAACACTGTGCAAAATAAAATATCCAACTTAGTAAGCAATGCATTTATTGTTGTTTCTCCTTCTTAATTTACCGTAAGTCAAGCCGTTACCTAAAGACAAAAGTACAGTTGAAATGATTATAGTACAAAACAAGTGAGCATCCTTAGAAATGTATGTCACATGTGGCGAAATCCAAACTCCAGAAGCCTGAAAAATGATTAAAATCGTTAAGAGTCGCTAAGAGAGTACGAAAAATATAGGGTTCTACGAAAGAAATGTCCTTGGGTCTCTTCAACTTTATTTACTACAGTCTATCTCCAACTTCTAACTTTAATTTCTGATGTCTGCTTCAACAAGATTTAATTACATCGTTTGTCGATGTATTACATCAAGCAACTCAGTTATTTCCTTCAGATAACCACTGCAACAATTTATGCATTCCCAATGTAGATAGAAACAAATGAGGTAAGAAAGTCAAATGGAGTAAAATGTGTTATAGAGAACGAAACTGTACAAAAATCGTCTTAACAGTGAAATTTCATTCTTTGTTATATTTTTGAAACCGTTAACAAATCAGACAACATTTCAGAGAAAATACACAGAAGATCAGTTTATTGATACATTTCATTTTTTTATTTAAACTATACTGTTATTTCTCATTACTTGTTTGTTACAAAAGTCACCTTTATTCGATTATTTATTTAAATCTAAGTGTAGTCGTAAATGAATAGCTTTTTAAATTGCCCACATCTCCCGATTTTAGGTGACACAAGTTTTCTTTCAATCAACTCGACGAGTGCCCTGTGATCGTTTATATGGTGTATTGTCTGTTGGTCCCTTTGTCGGGCAACGAGTGACATTGTTTGTTGAGGGCGTCATGGTGATTTGAAGATGAGGACCAACAATGATTGCGTTGATCTAACGATGTATTTATGGGGATTTTGACCAATGTACATTTACTTCATATCCCTTTATTGTTCTTTTACAACTCTTATGCAAAAACTTACAAAACAACGGCAGTAGAATACCGAAGGAACAAAGCACAAGATTACATAAATCAAAGTCAAGAGACAAGGCAAAATCAAGAACGCCAGAAGACGGAAGACCAAAGACACTACATGCCCACACAACAAACAACCACTACATATACAACACCAAAAACTAAAGCACTAACACTGTGAACTCTCAAAAAACAGAGTGACATCAGGTGTTCCGGAACGGTAAGCATGTCATGATCAGAAACAGCACCCGTCATAATGGGTAAATCCAGGGTAAAGTCAAAACCGGTAATGTCAAATCCGGGAAGACGTCCATCGAGCTGAAAATGACAGTTTTCACTTGCGAAACTGACATTTCATATCCAAGTACGATGTCGTGGTGACGGCCATAGAATTTCAGCATATTATTCCTACAGAAGTTTCATTCATTCATAAAATACCATCAAAGTCTTTGGACAATTTTTCTGACAAAATCAGTAAGGGGGGGGGGGGTGGCTTTATTTACCTTTCAAATGACTCATAAAATGTATTGTTAAAGTCGTTTGACTATTTGGTCTATACTCTATTTTGTAACGAGGCTATGAAATTGCTCTGAGGAGACATTTGTCCAACTTGTCATCTGTAAAACTAAAATTTTCTGCAATTATGGTATTGTCGTATTTTGTACTTGTTTTGAATTCTTTTAACCTATTTTGAAAACCTTATTCTAGATGAATATCTATATTCCTCACTTTGTGAAACATGCATACATTACAAATAACTACATCAATCAATTATTAATAATGAAAATGGATGAACTAGGTTGTTTTAAGGTCTTTAATTTAATATATAGCTTTCATAAGAATCTAGGATCAGCTATTTTTATTATGAAAAAATTCCATATATATATCTGTTTTTTTTTTCTATCAAACTACACTTCATGAACTATATGTCAGATAATAACCCTCTCTGGCGTTTACCTAACATCAATAAAAAAGGTTTATTCTTCCGTCATATCTTTTAGTGAAATCAAACAGAGTACATGTTTATTCAAAGTTAAATTAAAGATTCGCATATCTTTGGAAAATTATACAACAGTTATATTGATTTGCAAAATATGGCCATAGTTTTAATTTGCTTAAGCGCGATTTGGCAAGATGAAGACTACAGAAATACCGATATAATATTTGGGCGAGTCTGTGCTTCATTGGTTACAACGAAAGCTACAATTATCTTTAAACAATAAGTTTAATTGCTTGCACTTTTATTAAACTGGAACTCTAAAGATACTGTAATTATTTAATGTATAAAAGATAAAATAAAATCAAATAAAACAAAATAAGTGTTTTAGAATATTAGCTTAAAGGTAAAAAAAAATAACAGCTTTTAAGTGAAGTATGTTATGAAGGATTGCAAAAGGGAAACAGTATAACGAGCAGATCATATACCAGAGCTCCAGATACCTTTTGTTTTTGTTTGGGCTAACAGATTTGTGGTTTTCTTGTTCATTTTTTATTTTGTTTTATTTGGTCTTTGCTGCGTAGTTTCAATTTGTTTTACAACTGAATTCCGTGGTTTTTTTTTTAATTTCTTCCTGCTGTGGTGCTGTTATGCCTAAATATATAACTTTAATTGTATTGGTTTGAATATACCGTTATGTCTTAGGATTTAGACAGACATATTTTATTCTACCTCAAAAATCTTATGATATGTATTTTTGGTCAATCAGCCGAGTTCTTATTTATCTTACACCAATATTCCATATTGTATAAAAATTCAACTTACTGGTTGTTCCAAACTATCGACAAACCACTCTCCACCAAGGAAGGGACAAACTACGTCAAAATCTCCATTGTAAATTAAAATTCGTTTCTTTAAAAAAAGACAAAAAATATGAATTGAAAATATGGGCATGTCCATCATTATTTATAACAATATGGCAAAAAAAAAAGGTAAAAGAAAAATTCTGAAGCTGTAGTACATATAAGTTCAACAGAAAGCTAGTTCAGAGAGATATTGTTTTTTAAAAATCAAAACGGTAATATCGACAGAAATATGGCAATATTGTAGACATGAACGGTATCTATTACTCCTCTTAAATTTGTTTTCTTCTTATTGTGGTTACATTCCGGAAATGAAGAATTTTTTGTTGAAGAACATTTTGGAGGCTGAATACAATATTTACCTTTTTGATATTGTTTCTAGTTATATAAGTCATCGTCTTAAACAATTTTTCTTTTTAAGGTGTCTGAGTGGTATTATTCCGCCATTTTTGTATAATAGTTGTTCATTTAGGTTTCATTTCGTTAAGATGTTTAACAAAATAATTATCTAAAATGAAAAGAAAGTTTAAAAGTATATTTTTTTTATTCCTTATCACTTTTGCAACATTTTCATTAAAAAGGGTGAACTAAAACACATATGTTTTGAATCTGTTGCTGGATTTACAGAACACAGAAATAAAACAAGAGAGATAATTTGATAAAAGTGTTTCATATAGATATCACTGCAGAAATTAACGTTTTGTAATTTATCTCTCTTATTTCAACGGTGACCCCTAATTTTTATTTTCTATATGTTAACTATATAGTGATCTCAAAACACATAAAAAGTATGAACAAATTCTATAATTTTAAAGCTATCCTCTAACATAATCATTTTCCCTATCATTCTTTGTAAAATCCTTAAATTTTCAATTTCAGTTTTTGCGCTTAAATGCATGGTGACCCCCAAATTTTATTTTATATTTTGAACAATAATACAATTATGTTTCTACACAGAAAATTTCACAAAATTCTATAATAGGAAAATATTACCCTGAAGACACCTTAATTAGAACCATCACAATTTGAAAGAACATTGAACGTTGACGATAATAGCGACTATTGTGGCTTTCTGTATGTGCTGAAAACGTTATAGAGATGTAGTAAATTAATTTACTTATTCGTTCATAACAATCATGGTGGTTTAAAATCGACATTTACAACGACTAATTCCCTGGTCTTTATCTGAGTTCTTACCTGTGCTTTCAGTACTTTCATAAACTGCTCTTTTACAGTTGTATACTGTCTTTTGTATGTCTTGTAAATATGATCGCTGTTCATATAAGAAAATAAAAACCATAAAAAGGATATAATAACGAGCTTTCGAATGTTTTATTGTATAATATAAAAATACTTTTTGAAAATAATGTTTTATTTGACAAAACACATGCAGGTTAAAAAAATACTTGTCAAGTAATTTAGATGCGGAAAGCTCTAAGAATAATATCTCATGTGTACACTTTGTTCAATTACTATTATCTAAATTTATGTAAATTCTAAAACATAAGGTTTAATTCCGTCCATCGTAGATTTATACTTAGCTATATTTGATATTACTGATTATTCGGATTTCGTTTGGTTTTATTCAATTTAAACATTTTTTGAAATTATGGATTTCCTATGTTTGGGTTCTAGTGCTGCTGATGAGGAATTAAATTCCGAAATGGCCATACTGCTCATTAAAATTATTGCAGTTGGAGTTAACATATGTGTTAAGGTCTCATATTCATTTACTCCATTACCTTTCCTCAAATATCTAAGAAAAATTTGAACTCTCCAGAAATGTGTGATTGTAACATCAGAGATTTATTATTTACGTTTTTGCTAGAGGATTGATATTATAGCAATGGCAATTCTGTTTTTTTTTCTCTGTTTTTCTTGGTTTCCTCAGTTTTTCTACTTACATATTTATTTGAAAAAGTTCTACTAGTATTTATCCAACATTTGCTTCTAGTTTCTCTTAACTGTTAAGCTAATAACCCCTTCTTATTCATGGTTACTTTCTGGTTAGCACCACTGATGAGGCAATTCCATAGTTTTTTTTATATTTAGAAATAGGAGTATCAATTCCATAACATTGACAGTAAAATGAATATAAACTACAGTAACCTTAACCCTGTAGCCAACTCTGACATTAACTAATAAACTTTAATCTAACCCTTACAAAGGCCTATTGTTGTTAATGTGACAAAATGGCCACCCTACAAAATGGGCCCCTCAGTAAAATTAAGCCGCCTATTTTTGGGGCACAAGATAATCGGAGTTGATATCCGAAAATTTGGGCCTTTTTCTTTCTTGTACATATATTTTTTAGATTTTAGTTTTATTTCATTTTTCAATTTTTCATTTTGTTTTTCTCCATGCACGACAGCTATACAAACCTTCTTATTCTGTCTATTTTATTCTTCCGCTTGTTTTTGCTAGAGCCGGTACCAAGTCCGGCTATCCCAAGTTCCTGTCGTTGCATACGATTGTCTTTTGTCTTTTTATTGATGTTTTTCTAGTGTAGCATGCGATTTTGATTGTCGGCCATAGTGGGTGTTTCCTGTTATCTTTTCTTTGCAACGGAAATGTCGAAATTCAAAGAAAATCTAAACACGAAAGTTCAACCATAGATGCTGACCTAAGTCTGCTTTATTCCTGAAGTAAATTACATACCTACAAGTGACCCATGGTTGTACTATATCTGGTATGTGTATTTGTTTTTTCACTTCTTCTGAATTAAGGTATTTCTTTACAGGGCCAAATTGCACACATGGTATAATCTGCCGATCAAGCTTTGTTTCTATAATACCCTAAAATAATAGGTACTAAAAATAAACATCTCTTCTGAACCAGAACTCTTTTGAACTTGGACAGTAATATTCCAAATTTTCCTGTTAACGAGATGTATACATCACAGTTTATTCCTTACGCGAGACCTATCACCAGCAGACTTTCCCATTAGGCATACCTATCTCCGTGACCACCTGTTAAATCAAGTTTTCAAAAATTTCTGTCTCATACAGTCATTTAAATATTCTTCAATAGATATCAGTCTCTTGTGGAAAAACTGAAGTTTCGGTCCGAACTGTGATCCTAGAATTCTAGAAGAGACATAAGTTGTCGAAATGCGCAGATGCAGAAATTAAATTTACAGTAACTTCGGTATTTAGTTATTTTCGACATAGTACTAGACCTTTCTTTTCACTGTCTATGATTTTTCAATAGCAGTTGCTGTTTAGCTGGTGCAGGCCACTACCTCAATAGAAGGGGGAGGTTTAGATAGGGTCGATTCAATAAATGTGTCCCCACCTGACCCTCTTGACCAATCGAAATGCGGTGATGCTGTGACTGATTCATTGCTTGCTTCTATATCAATAACTGGCAGTTCCTTTGTAAAAAGATGACAAAAAACTACATTGTGTATGAATTTGTAAAATATATGGTCTATTTCCTTCCACATTTGATGATATTGTGTTTTCTTTAACTCAGAAGCTTACAAAGAAATACACGTCATAAACGGACGGTGGGGACAAATTTATTGAATCGGTTCTAACATAATACCAAAGTTGCTGGTTATTTAGATTCTGAATATGCGCATTTCGACAACTTATGTCTCTTCAGTGCAGATAACATCAAAATATTGATAATCCATTTTACCCATCATTGCTTTCGAAATACCTTTACCATGTAAGGACCATTTGGATTGACAGTGTTTCAATTGCTTTTGCACCTGCTTTTTCTTGTTGCCCTTTGGATTTTGGCTCTTGACAACTCAGTTCGGTAATTTTCTTATAAACCTCATGATAATGTCTCTTCAGTACTCTTCGTAAGGACAAAGAATTTAATGTGCGAATATGTATAAATAATTATCAAAATTGCATTTGTTAAAAGGAGAAAATAATCATTCTTCTGACAAAATAAATCGGGAACGAGATGGGAGCAGTCGAAACTGACAGCTAATCCCCTCACAGTGAACAATTAAATCTTCAAATTCAGTTAAAATTTCAAAATGTTAATTCTCAATGATTCTTGTATGTTTTGATTTTTTTTCGATTTTTTTTTTCATTGATAAATAAATCTTAAGGTGAACCTTAGAAGTAAAAGTAATCAATCTGAATACTGAAACGTGAAGCATGAAATGTAGCTCAGAGTGATCCAATTATCATCTGGAGCAGCATCACTCTCAAAGAAGCATCCACTGACCAAAAATGATTGATGAGCCACATGTAGTATCTCAGATATGAATCTTATAGTCAATTTTCTCCATCTCGACGGCGATGCTCCGTTAGCCCCTTCTTACGGGATCTACATTTCACAACTTGTTCGATATGCACGAGTATATAGTGATGTTTCTGACTTCAACGACCGAAATCTTTGTCTCACTGAAAAACTTCTGCACCAAGGGTTTAGATATCATAAATTGATAAAAACATTCTCTAAATTTTATTACAGATACATTGACTTATTAAGAAAATTTGGTTCTACATGCAGGGCTCTTATACATCAGGGCATTTCACATCCAAACTTCTATGGCAATATCATTTACAAAGCGCATAAATTCAAAAATTGTCCTTCCAAACTTATTAACCCGTTGAACAAACTAATTCATAAAGGATATAAATACAGCATTGTTGTTAAGTCTTTACTTTTGGTTTTTGTTGGCAAAAACATTGATCATCTCCTAAATGCTTTACACCATAACTAAATTTAAACAATTTTTCATATTGGCAGTATTTGGCATTGCACAATATCATGTTCTTCTTTCATAATTGATGATGTTGTTATACCAAATCTATTTAGAAGTATTTCAATTGAAGTTTCATATGTAAAAAGGCTTGATATCTTAGTCAACGGAAATTATGTCCTTAGCTAGCTGTCAGTAACTGCGAGCATTTGTCCG
>MJUU01013938.1:135143-152182 GCA_002080025.1 Modiolus philippinarum | reverse complement strand
GAAACTATGAAAAAAAAAACAATACCTCTTCATTGCCTTCACAATGACTGTATATATTGTACTGATTAAAACCATTATTATTTATACTACTCATAGCATCTTGAAACTGTAAAAAAATAAATATACTGTGTAAAACAATAACAAACCCAATTTAAAATACTAAGGCTTAACGTTGTCTATGTTTGTCTTTTGTCTTATTCGTGTTCTTCATGTGTAGATCAATAGCAGATTGTGGCATGTAATTATAATTTTCAGCCAATGAAGATGTTTCCTGTTATCCATTTTTTACATTAATTCCGTGTTTGGCACTCCTTGGTACTGCATTTTGGCCTCCTATTGTTGGTAATAAGTACTTCATTTTTGGACTACTTTTGGATTATGGCTTTCCGTATTGTTTGATTTTAATGCTGCTGATGAGGGGTTTATCCTTGAAACACGTGTAAAACATAAAAAAAATTTACCGTTTTCTATGCCTATGCAACTTTGGTATTTATTGTATTTTAAAAGTTCTTAAATTCAGCAAAAAATATATTACTTAACATATGGGATAATTGGTTGAAACTATGGTACATTTCTCAGAACTGCAAAGGCATTTGATCGTTGCCTTTTAACATTCACGTAAAGGAATTCAAACTTTTAGCTGCTTTACCAGCAACAATTTCTTTGAGAAGAAAACGTATTGCTCAATTTTCTTGCTCACAACAGAAACATGATGTTATCTTTCCGTTTGATTCTTAACGACATTATATTCAAAGTTAGAAATCATCAGTTCTTGATATTTGAGCGAAAATATACATAAGAGACCGACCATTTAACCTAAAAGGGGTGGGGGTATGGGTTTTTTTTCTGGACAGAATTTTTTTTTTCACGTGTATAAACAAATTTTTTTTTTCAAAATTAACATTATTTTTGGGGGGTAGAAAGTCTCCTTCAGAAATTTGTTTTCATCATTTTGGCAGCAAAAATATTTTCACATAAAATCAGCTCCAAAATATATTTTTAGAAAAAAACCATAGCCACCCCTCCCCCCTTTTCAAGTTAAATGGTCGGTCCCTAAACAAAAGTTTAAGTAATAAATAGGAAGTTGAGATCTCTCGATCTCAACGTGTAACGGTTTATATACATATCGAGTTATTTCTTTGAACTTTATTTTGTTTGGAAACAAAAATTTTCTTGCAGAAAAGAATGTTGACATTTTTAGCAGTACATGTATATAAGCATAGTCAACGCTTTGATTCGTGGTTGCAGATTGTGTGTGTGTGTCTATATACATTGGTGTGCACTTGTGTGCGTTTGTGTGTGTGTATGTGTGTGTGTGGTGCTTGAATTGAAACTTTTTAAATAAGATTTACTGGTAACATGTTCATTTCATTTCTTTTATCATTAGTATATGTTTTAAATTGTAGGGAGAGGGCAAAGGTGTGTATTAAAATATACTCACAGGTTCGTTACATCCGGTTTTTTGTAAATTTCTTGCAAAGGAACACCCTGAGATATCTCCATCACAACAGTACCTTATCAACTTGGTCCACACACTAAAGATAAATATGTATAATTTTCAAAGGAAAAGGTGTTGGGATATGTTCCTACTTTCATCCGTTAGCTTATATACAGGTTACACATTAATATAGTCATCTGAAATTATGTTTACGGTACATATGTTTTGTTTTTTACTATATATATTGTATATTACTATTTTATTGTGCTCACTGGTATTAAAAGGATAGGATACAAGCTGTACTAACGTCTGGTGGTCTTCTCCTACAAATAATTAGCATTTGTATAATATGACCATGCAAAGCTGTAAAGTGTGTGTGGAGAAAGATGTTCCAAACATACTGGTGAACTGATTTTGCATTTTGCATTGTAAAAGCATTGACTCATGAAAACAAGAATACAAATAATAGGACGACATTCACTCTTTTCAATATAAATGTATCAGAGATAAAATAATTTTCAAAATTAATTGAAAGAAGCAACATTTTGATAAATATAACAATTAAGGAATCAGGAATATGTTGGTCATTGGCTTGTCCTTGTCTTCTTATAAAATTTTAGTTTCTTGATATTTGGGTTATTGGATGTGGTTTGTTTCCATTGATTTATTCACTTTTTTACCTTTTAGGGGCCATTTAGGGCTTACTATATGGTGTGAGGTTCCTCACTGTGTTGAAGACCATATGGTGACCCCTAGATGTTTTGTTTTTTGTCGTTTTAACCTGGATATGGGATGTTGTCTCCTTGACATTTAACCCATTTCCTTTCTTTTTCATAACAATTAAATTAGTTAACTTAGTAAAGTAACAAAATACCGGAGTTACTCTTAATATATATTCTGCATACGACCATTTCAACAACTTATGTCTTTTCAGTGCAGATCAAAATATTTGGAGAACCATAAAACCAAAATTTGTAAAATCTGATAGAGAACGAATACCCAAAGAGATCTAAATAAAAGCAAATATCAGCTTAACGGAGCTATGCACGACGGAGATACTCCTTATTTTAAAGAAAAAATTCTAACATTTAGATGTTGCAAGTTTCCATATAAAATCAGTTTTTGGGTCCGCAACGAAGTCCTGACTACGGGTAAGTAAAAACCCAAGGGACTAATACATTGTTGTAGTCCACCAGAAGAGGCATCAGCCCCTTGGTGATTTCTAACAAAATACCGAAGCTTCTGTAAATTTAGTTTCTTGCATATGGCCTTTCCGAAAACGTATGTCTCTGAAGTGCAGATCAAAATAAAACCATTTGGAAAACCATAAACCCAAAATTTGTAAAAACCTGATAAAGAACAAATAACCAAAGAAATCTAAATTAAAAAGCAAAAAGAGGCTCCTTAACTTAAGGCAAAAATATTTTTTTTACGCTTAGATATTACAAATTTCCAAACTCATTGATTGGAAAAACAAGGTTGTGTAATCCATGGACATAATGAACTTAATATGCTGGACAAATCTAGTAGAACAAATGTACAGGAGAGGTCATTACAAAGGGTACTAGATACCACAGAATATCATACTAAAGAATTATGAGTAGAAAGATACACAAATACTGAAAACTACAAATCTTTACTGAATCCCTGCAACTTGCTGAAATAGCAATTTATTTATAGCCTACACGCCCCTTTACAGTCCGTTAAAATAGCCATTGAGCGTCATTGTCTATACAGTAAATAACAAATTACCGAAGTAACTGTTAATTTAGTTTCTGTTTTGAACAAAATTTTGTTAAATTTCCAAATAAAATCGGCCTTCGGGTCAGCACTGAAGTACTGACTACTGGGTTGGTGAATACCCTCGGGAACTAACAGTCAACCAGAGATATCCACCCAGTGGTAATAAATAACAAAAAACCGAAGTTACTCTTAATTTAGTTTCTGCATATGCGCATTTCGACAACTTTTTCAATGCAGATCAAATTAAAGCATTTGGAAATCCATATACCGAAATATGAGTTAAAAGTGATAGAAAACAAATTACCAATAGAATCTGAATAGTAAAGCCAAAATCAGCAAAGGGCAGAGCAATTCGAGGGAGATACTCCTTTGTTTTGAACAAAATTTTGTTAAATTAGATATTGCAAGTTTCCAAATAAAATCGGTTTTCGGGCCAGCATCGAAGTACTTTCTACTGGGTAGGTGAATACCCTCGGGGACTAACAGTCCACCAGTAGTTGTATCGGCCCAGTGGTAATAAATAACAAAATACCGTATTACTGTTTATTACATACTTAGTAGAAATAAAAGCGTTTATGCATGATCAATATGACCGGAAGTAAACTATCCATATTTTCACACCCCGGGAAAATAATAGGTTATTTTATGCTCCTCGTGCATCTCAGACAAAATAAACGACTTCCGGTCCATATTGGCCTGGGCAAATAAACGACTTCCGGTCCATATCGGCCTGGCATTTCTAAACGTCGGAAGTATGTAATAAAAAGTTTAATACATGTGCATTTCCATATGGACCTGATTATCATCCCTCGACCCACATTGTCCCTCGACTTCGTCTCGGGCCAATATGGATGTCTCGGGATGATAACCAGGTCCATATGGAAATGCCCATGTATTAATCTGTATTTATTTAGTTTCTGCATATTCGCTTTTCAACAACTTATGTCTCTTCAGTGCAAATCAAATAAAACCATTACTGAAATATGTGTAAAAGCTGATAGAGAACAAATTACCAATAGGATCTTTATAGTTAAGCCAAAATCTGCAAAGGACAGGGCTATGCGAGAGGGAGATGCTCCTTTCTTTTGAGCAAAATTTTGTTAAATTTAGACATTGCAAGTTACGAAATAAAATCGGTGTTCGGTAAGTGATACCATTACCGAGCAATCTAATGGTAGGTTTACACTGCCGATCAAAGCAACTCGACCGATCTCGATCTATGAATATTCATGAACATTCATCGATCGGGACACAGATCTTATATCGTGAAGAGGTCTTGTGCATTGTTTGTCGAGGAAAGGTCAGGAATCAAGCGGGGTCTGATCCAGTTAGTCGTGAAGAGGTCGAAAATGGATCGGCCTTGATCGAGTTGCAAACTTTTAGCCGATCATGCAGATTTCTACCCGACTTTAACTCATTCACTTCTCGATTTATGCCGAGTCACTTCCAGATCAACTCGATTAGTACTCAATCATTACTCGACTGACACGATTCTTCCTTTTTTCCATACATGATCTTCCCAACCACAACCCGATTTTTTCCCGAACTGTATCCGACTTTTATTCGACCAATCAAGACCTTTACCTGATTTAACACGACAACATGTCATCCTTTCAAAACAGCTCAACATGAGGCTTTGAAGAGCCTCAGTGTCTCACTGGGGCTTTACTTCAGTTTTTGACATGATGAAAATCTGCCGAATACTATCTCAAGTAGGGAAAAGCCAAGGACTATTGTTTTCAATTTTGCAAATTTGGAAAGAAGTTTCAGAGCAGAAAATCTTTGAACTGATATACTAGAGGGGTCGAATTTTAAATTATGTTCCCCGCTATCGGCCATCTTGGATTGCACACAGAAAAGATAGATACAATTTTGAAAGGAGAACATCCAAGTACTATTTTTACCAATTTTGGCCAATTGGTTCCGTGAATTCAGAGAAGATCATTCGGGTACAATTTTAAAATTTGTGCCCCTTTTGGGTGTCATCTTGTATTAGCTGACAATATGGCAGACGCTATTTTGAAAAGAGACCATCCACGGGCAATCGCAACAAGTTTGGTCTAGTTTGGTCTAGTTGGCTTAGGGGTTTAAGAGGTAACTTTTAAATGACTTTTCCCATAAGATCCAATTTAAAACACAGTTGGCGGTTTATATTGGATTAGAAGTAGACATGACCTTTTTCACATTGAACCAACCAAGGGCTATCGTGATTCGGCGGTCTCTGGGGAGACGATATTTGAATGAAAAGGTCATGGACAACGGACACAAAATAATGGCAAAAGCTTAACCTGGCTTTATCTGGATTGTTGAAAAGAGTATCAGATTGTGTATGCTACTAGTAGAATTAAAGAATGACGTGCAGAGGGCCGAAATTCAATCGAACAGCTATGGTGACAGAATTTGAAATTGAATCCAATATACACACTCCATAAGTAGATACACTAAATAAATGAATTCAAGAATAAAATATTGGTTCTTCCAAGCAAGTTGGTACTCTTGTTACAAGATATGATTCAAGCTAAATGACATCATAAAAATGTGGTTTCGAGCATTTGTAAAATGTACTGGAATATAAAAAAGAATTCTTTAAGATTTGCACTTGGCGAATGATTTACCTAACAAGCAGTCGCTCGCCATTTTCACTTTCTAAAAACCGGATTTTTCCTACAGAAAGCCGGTTTAAAGCTATGCACGGAAACTACTGTAAATTTAGTTACCATCGATATTATGTGATGGTATGAGTTCTGTTTTATATATCAGATTAGTCCTACATAGGAAAATCACACAGTCACATTCTGACACATGATGAGAAGGATGGCCTGCTTGTGTGTTAAAGCGAACATTCATTCCTCTACAATGATGACTTTGAACCATTTGCTATTGTGTAACCCAAGCTATGCGCCTTCTGTGCCAGATCCACCTTCTCTGCTACTCTAGATTTACTAAAGTTATCATTCTTTTTCTTTCAAGCATCAGCCACATGGGTCACAAATTTTGCTACCCTACCACCATGCTGAACTGTTTCTTGAACATTTACATTTTATACCAATATATACAAACGTACCATCAGGACAAAACTCGAGTACACTCGACAATTTCACGATGTTCTCACGACAAGCTCTTGTTAACTTAACACTAATCGAGTTATGATCTAGCTCAGTCTGACAAATCTGGATGGTCGAATAAGAGTCGATTATACGTCGTACATATCGTAAAAAGATCGCGAATGGTCGAGTTTTAGTCGTGTTCAATCGGGCAAAGGTCGAGTGGACGTCGTGAGCTAGCTCGACCAATGGCGTTGATCGGGATAAAACAGCATGCTCCAGTTGATCGAGTTGATCTGATCAGCGGTGTAAACCTAGCATAAAAAGATTCGAATTCTATGTTCTTATTACCAGAGTAAATTATTGATAATACATGTAAAAGAACCTACTTATACGTGTACAACCTATCAGATCTTTGTCCTTAAAGTATTTGTTTATGACAAAGCTTATCACAATATAATTTATCATAAACGTTTGTCTTCTTTACAGTACGTATCGATAGTCATATATATCGAAAAAGAATTGACCCATTTCAGAATATAAAATACCCAAGTTGCATAATAAGCAGTAACTATGCTGTATATGTGTCTTATAAGAAGTAGGAGATGCTTACTCTTCCGGTGCACCTGATCTCATCCATGGTTTTTATTGGGTCCGTGTTGTTCATTTTTGCATGTGTGTGTGTGTGTGTGTTCGGTTCTCACTTACTTTTCTAGGAGTAACCTCTCATCAGCGTTATAGAATCAATAATGTAGAAAGCCATAATCCAAAAATAGAAAGAAGTACTTATTACTCAGGACAGTCTTTTTTCAAAGCCAAAGTAGATCTGAAAAAGTACCAACCTTTTTCGGTACATACAATGCCTGGAAATAACCATAGTATATCGAAGAAAAATATACCGTGTCATTGTAGTCTATGTTACAAGTATAAGAACATCTAGAGAGAAACTACCTCTTCTCCTACATTTCATTGAAGTAGAAGTAATATGTCTAGGAAGATCCTTCCTCTGCCTCTAGTCATTGCAGTGGGATAGTAAATATTCTAAAGTAACCTAATTAAGAGTATTCACCAGCCCGATAGTCAGACTTGTCTGACATGAAAATTTTACGTTGCGTGTCATAGAAATTTACTGCTTTTATCAAAATTATAAACGCTTAAAAATACTGAGGCTTCATTCCTTGTATGGCACTCGGTAGATGTCCTTGGTACTTAATTTGGCTTCCTATTTCGATTTTTTTTTGGTAATGAGTACTTCTTTTTTGACAACTTTTGGATTATGGCTTTCCAAATTATTTGATTTTAATGCTGCTGATGAGAGGTTACTCCTTGAAACACGTGTACAGCATAACGAAATTTTACTGTTTTTATGCAACATCGGTATTTTTTTGTATTTAGACAGTTACTTCCATGGCAGCAGCCATACTTTATTGGAGAATAACTTCCTCTGTCAGTACATTTGCGTTGCAGTAGCCATAACATATCTTGAAAGGTTAAAAATCTGCCAGTACAGTCTATAGCATTCTTGCATGTTAAAAATACAGTTGATCTCAAAAGAACCTTTATTTGTTCTGACAGGTGAAAGCAGCCACAGTATATCGAAGAACCTACCTTTGTTCTAACATAACATGTAAAATGCCAACGTAAATCTAGTAAGAGCCTACCTCTGTCCGTACAGTCCGTGGTAATAGCCATAGTAGATCTTTGAATCTGTGTTGGAGTCATTGTCATATTGTCCATTTCCAATTGCAAATCCTTGAAAGTTAATGTCGCCATCGTCTAGGACTAGTGAAGACAGTAAAGGTACAAATATACCACCGTAACTTAAACCTGTTACGTAGAAATCGTTTTTGCGGAAAGTTGGAAACTTCTTAAAAAAATTCTTTAATGCAACATAATTGTCAAGTGCAGACTGGAAGAAAACGAAAGAAAATATATTCATGTTAATTTGATATTAATAGTAAAACGTGTAAGAATTACGATTCAGAAAAAAAAACTCAAAATGTAACCATGTTGTTAAGAATGTAAGTATAAGCATGCGTTTAGTTATGCTGGTGTAATGTAGCGTCTTTTAGCAACGAGCAAATTGAAAAGAAAATCAGTTGAATTATGCAATGGTTGTGGTTACAGCCAAATTCCTTGGTCAGCGTCTTGAAAAGGGAAATTTGTTTTTCGACAAATCCCTGTTTTCAATAAAACCATTGTGCAATCAAATGACGTGATATGAAAAATATACATTTTGTACAAGGCAAAACCAAAATTATCCCTATATGAAAAGTATATGCATGCATCTACACATCAGAAAAATCTTTCAAAGTTAATCCCCATTGTGAATTTGTCATAAAGTCTTTGTCAGGTCACATACTTACGACAATGAATACCTTTTTCCTTTTATTTTATTTTATTTATTTTGTTTATTTTAATATTTTTCTTTTTTTTTTCTTTTTGGTTAATTTCTTTAATTCTTTTTTATCTCTGAATTTGCCCTTATTTGATTTTTACATAAGTTTATTCAAGCTTACAACCCCCACCCCCCACACCCATTACAGGAATATTTCGGTTCTACCTATCCTCATAATTTCATCATTTGAATCTCTCAGTTTTGCAACTTAATTTCTCTTTAAGTTGATTAAGATGTCATATGTATAATTAGATTATTCTACTAAGTATTTCCAATTTTTATGAAAATTGGAAAAGTCATTTTCAACTTTTTTTAATCTTTGTCTGACTTATTCAGTATTGCAGGTTTTGTTGTTTAAAGTATTAAATATAGTGTTCAACTTATAGCATACTCTATTCTATTGTTCCTCAAAGAGTTTCCCAAGCAGTATTATTTTCATATTGTTGACAGGCGTTTGTTTTATCAAATTATTTGTATCAATGCCAAAATGCTTATGTTCTTTTTGATATTTTTTTTTCTTTTTGTACGTTATGCAAGATAAAGCTACTCTTTTAGCCCTTTCAAGGAATACGTATTACGTCAATCACCTGTATCTTGCCTCAGGGAATGTCAAAATCACAAATCTTAAAAATAGCATAAATATTACAAACTAAGAAATAAAAATCAGGAATAGAATTGGGTGCTCACACAAATTAGGAATCTTCTGTCAAACACGTATAATCCTCAAGACATCCGAGTTCCCCAAATTATTTAACGGAACTGGGTAAATGTTGCACTTTGACCATGAAAACAATTAGGTCTATTGTAATATGGCATATCATTTTTTCATATAGGTATGTTGTAATCGCAAGGCGTTCATTTTCATTCCCTTACATATACTTGTATTGTTTTGCAGATGTAGTGATATTTACAATGAGGCGCATACCTGGCCATCGTCTGTGGTATAGTTCTTATCTTCAGAGTAGGAATATCCCACTCTTGTAGGGGTATCTAAATATATCATGAGTGTTTACCTGATCATCATCTGTGGTATATTTCTTATCTTCAGAATAGGAATATCCCACTCCTGTAGGGGTATCTAAATATATTATGTGTGTTTACCTGGTCATCACCTGTGGTATAGTTCTTATCTTCAGAGTAGGAATATCCCACTCCTGTAGTGGTATCTAGAATATCATATGTGTTTACCTGATCATCCTCTGTGGTATAGTTCTTATCTTCAGAGAAGAAATATCCAACTCTTGTAGGGGTATCTAAATATATCATGTGTGTTTACCTGGTCATCACCTGTGGTATAGTTCTTATCTTCAGAGTAGGAATATCCCACTCCTGTAGGGGTATCTAGAATATCATATGTGTTTACCTGATCATCATCTGTGGTATAGTTCTTATCTTCAGAGTAGGAATATCCAACTATTGTAGGGGTATCTAGATATATCATGTATGTTTACCTGATAATCATCTGTGGTTATTCTTATCTTCAGAGTAGGAATATCCCAGTCCTGTAGGTGTGTCTAAATATATCTTGCGTGTTTACCTGATCATCATCTGTGGTATAATTCTTATCTTCAGAGTTGGAATATCCGACTCCTGTAGGGGTATCTAAATATATCATGTGTGTTAACCTGATCATCACCTGTGGTATAGTTCTTATCTTCAAAGTAGGAATATCCCACTCCTGTAGGTGTGTCTAAATATATCATGCATGTTTACCTGATCATCATCTGTGGTATAGTTCTTATCTTCAGAGTAGGAATATCCCACTCCTATAGAAGTGTCTAAATATATTATGTGTGTTTACCTGATCATCATCTGTGGTATAGTTCTTATCTTCAGAGTAGGAATATCCGACTCCTGTAGGGGTATCTAAATATATCACATTGGCTATCTGCAAGACAGTGAAAATTAATAATTCAAATATGACGATCCTCTAATGCTTTGTGTCCCCAAACGTGGTAAAATCGTTATATTATATCCACTACTGGTACTGCATTACCAATGCGTAAATGTGCAGTTAGAAATTTAAGTCAATGCGCCCTTAAATATCCTATTTTTGTTTACTTTCTTCGTTTGGATAATTATAAGATTTGTTTATTTCTTGTTGCATTTAACGGAATTCCCATATTTGACTTTACCTAGGAGTGCTTCACTTCAAAAATTTACTTTAAAGTCCTGTAGATTCGAAATAATTCCTGGGGGCTTCAATATATACTGATTTTACCACGACTGGTCCTCTTTGCTGATATTTTACCCCCGCTGACGTACATTGAGATACAAGGTAATAACGTGTGTAGTCAACAGCGGGGTATTGTTGTAATGATAAGTATACAGTTTTAAATGATTAGAATAATAATTATTTGAAGTTCTACTACGTTGAACATAATACCGTTGAATCAATATAGGGACTTAAACTGAGAAATAAGTTCAAATGTTATTACCGACCTATATTTTGCGTAAAATATTATCAAAACAAATGTTAATAAACATTCTACTTTTTTTTCTGTCATTTACCATATATTCGAAATAAAATACTAATTTCATGTTCATAGACCATTTATATTTGAAATTAATCTGTCTTCTAGCACACAATATGTTATCCTTTTGACAAAAAATCGCTCTTGATTTAAAAGTAAGTTGTCCAACCTCAATATTTTTTAAGTTGGTTGAAAACAACTGTCGCATCAGTTAAAATCCACAAGGAATATCTGCATACGATCAAGGAAATCGTAGTGTTCTGTTAGTATCCTTGATGTATATGAAACTTATAATTTGCGCACAAAATGGTAATGCGTGAAAGGAGACTTCTAAATTTTGAACCCTGTTGTTTTGGCAGAATATTTACAACTTCAATTAAATAACGTGTTGTTCATTTGTATGTGTGTCATCATTTTCTTTTTTGTCCCGTACTTAAGTGGTGTCCTTGTTTCTTAGTGTGTCTGATTTTGCCATTGTCCATGGATTGTTCGTTCTTTTGATTGACGGTTCGGTTCTCACTTACTTTATTCCATTTCAGTGAAAAATCTTCATCTTCAGTATGAAAACTACGATTAAGTATAAAAAGACATTTCCATACTATTAAATTGCTAGGTCGTCAGTGGGATATAGAGTTTCTTTTAAAAAAAAAGCAATGTAAAAATGATTTCTTCGAACACATATGTATTATAAAAACAATGAAAGGATATGGAGTAAATGCACATGAGACAAAGTCTCCACAAATACATGGTTAAACTAAGCAATGGAACAACGCTTTTATTGTTTTTCTACATCTTAAAGTCAGCATGAGGCCTTCAACAATGAGCTTTGCTCATACCTCATAGTCAGCTCAAGACGGCCCCTAGCACCGGTTCCAGCGGAATTCATTGCTAGACCATATATTTTCATAAATTGCATAATTATTATTCATCAATTAATTTTCAAAACATTTTTTTCAGAATATAGATTTTTCAACTATAGAATTTACTTTTACCTTGTTCCAGCTATACGGATTATAGGTAACACTTCCATTGTCTGTTATCTATAATAGAGTTACATGTTATATTTTTACGATCTGTAATTAGTTGCTCATTTACAATTGTTTACTGGACAAAAAGCATTAAAAACAACGTTTTAACTGGGCCGATGCCTCTGCTGGTGGACTGTTAGTCCTCGAGGGTATTCATCAACCCAGTAGTCAGTACTTCGGTGCTGACCCGAAACCGATTGTATTAAAACTTGCTATATCTAAAATTTACGAAATTTTATTTAAAACTAAGGAGTATCTCCCTCATGCATCGCTCTGTCCTTAGCTGAAATTTGGCTTTTCTATTTAGATCCTTTTGATTATTTGTTCTCTATTAGATTTAACATGTTTTTTGGTTAATGGACTTCCAAATGTTTTGGTTTTAATCTGCACTGAGGAGACATAAATTGTCGAAATGCGCATATGCAGAAAATAAATTGACGGTAACTTCGGTATTTTGTTATTTATTACCACTGGGCCGATGCCTCTGCTGGTGGACTGTTAGTCCCCGAGGGTATTCACCAACCCAGTAGTCAGTACTTCGGTGCTGACCCGAAAACCGATTGTATTGAAACTTGCAATATCTAAAATTTACGAAATTTTGTTTTAGACTAAGGAGTATCTCCCTCATGCATAGCTCTGTCCTTAGCTGAAATTTGGCTTTTCTATTTAGATCCTTTTGATTATTTGTTCTCTATCAGATTTAACATGTTTTTTTGTTAATGGATATCCAAATGTTTTGGTTTTAATCTGCACTGATGAGACATAAGTTGTCGATATGCGCATATGCAGAAAATAAATTGACGGTAACTTCGGTATTTTGTTATTTAAACCAAAATATTTGGTGCAAAATACATTTTTTTTTGACTGACGGTTTTGTTTTCACGTACTTTATCAATGCATTCAAATCATCTGGTCAGAGATATTTTACCTATGATACTTTTGCTTTTAATGAAGAAATGTGCAATTAAAGGATGATGCATACAAACAAATGAAACACAATTTGCTTTTATCTTCTGTGTCTTGCAGGCATTATCCAATATGTTATTTATTGACACCTCAAATTTGTTTCAATGTACTTTCTATGAAACACCCATATTTTCTAAGACATCAATAGGCAACGAAGGGATATGGAGTAAATGCACATGAGACAAAGTCTCAACAAATACACTGGAACAACGCTTTTATTGTTTTTCTCCATCTTAAAGTAACCATGAGGTCTTCAACAATGAACTTAAGCTCATACTGCATAGTAAGTTCAAGACGGTTTTAGCAGAATTCATTGCTAGATGTCGAGCAACGTAACATCCATGTTTTACCAAGCATTGAATGGAAAACATTTAACACTCTTCATGAATCTGCGTCTCTCAAAAGCTATGTACTTATAAACTTGTTCTGATGTTTATTCTTAAAAACTATTTTGTCCCTGTCTTAATAAAAACGATTTTAAAAAAAGGAGGTCACGACAGTTCAACATTAATGTTTGAAGAGGATTTTTTTTTTACCTTGAAATTTGACTTCGCAAAAGTGGAAGGTCCCAGTAACATTTCAGGTTATGTTATATATTTATGGAAATATTATGGCGGATTTCCCGGATGATTAACGTATTTTATTTGCAATTCCTCAATGAACATACCAATATTCCTCTAGTAACACGTATAAAACTCCTTCTAAACTCCTGTCTTTTGTCTTCTCGTCAAGCAATCAAGCTTCTATAGAATTCTATTGTATACCAATTTGTCATCACCGGAGTATCAAGGTAAACCCCTTCAGGCAGTACAAATTGGTATATAATAGAATTCTATAGAAGCGTAATTGCTTGACGAGAAGACAAAAGATAGTTTAGAAGGAGTTTTATATGTGTTACTAGATGAATATTGGTATGTTCATTGAAGAATTGCAAATATAATACGTTAATCATACGGGAAATCCGCCATAAAAAATATATTTGAAGGAATGCACTACAAATATTCTGATATTAATTAAAATGTTCTAAACGATAAAACTTTTGAATAAAATGAAAAAATAAATTTGCATAGAAGATTTATTATAATTTTAAGGAAGAATTTCTACGGTATGGGATTTCTTTTAGACTCTGTTATATGTTCAGAAAGAAGCGTTTCAATCAGAATAGATTAACAAAATGATTTTTGTTGTTTTCGTTGTTCGTTTTGTTTTCTATGAAGTATAAACTTTTCGTTTTACGCTTCGAGTCCATACTTTCTTACCCTAAATGGTCCGTTTTGAGTGAGTAGACCAAGCTCAGCACTGCACCCTGGCCCTCCATTCATCCATACCAGTAAGGGGTCTTCTGACGGATTGTTAGCGGATTCAACGAACCTCAAATGAACATAATTGATATAAGCATTAATTATCAGACTTTTTAAAAGTTGAACGATTCAGAGAAACTAATGCACCGAATAAAAATTGATTTGTATTCTGTGATTGCTAAATTAAAGATTTTACAAGTTACAATTCCATTTACCGTGTGTGTGTTTCAATACAACCTTTATATGATAATGGTCTTATTACGTTTTTGACTAAAAATACCGTACAATTTCAAATTGTTTGATTTTATTTTCGCGGGATTGAAATATTAGCGATTCCTCATCATTAACTGTATATATTATCAAATAAATTATATTTCGCGGTATTGAATTTTCGCGACAACACAATATCCGCGAATAAAGCGAAAATTGAGTCCTCGCAAAAATAACCACTTATACGGTATAATGCTGAAGGCATCTGCCAGACAAAGTTACATTACAGTCTAGGTTTATCCTTAATTGATGTGTAAATAACAAAAGAATGGCGACGTTACAAGTGAAACTATTCTTTGAGGAAGCACAGGCATCTAATCTAGAAAACTATTTCGTTCTTTGAATATTTCTTTGCCCTTTCCTTCTGCTTACATTTGATGTGAAACATTTTGTTAAGCTTTACATTGTCATCACTGAAGTTTTGCCATCAGAAATTTCAAAAACTTTATCAAGATTAATCATTGTCGTACTTGTCTCCATGCCTTGGCAATATAAATTAAAAAGAAAAGTATGCGCCCGCCAGATGGAAAATATTGGCAAATAGGAAGTAGATAAGTGAAGGACTTGAAAAAGGAAGACACGGTACAACTCATCACATAAAATCTTCAGACCAAATACCAAATCATTACTGCATACACAAGCTGAGAAATCCTTGACAAACATTTTCGAACTTTCGGACAAGGTCAAAACTTAAAGGAGTTAAAAAAACATTCATCAGACAACTTTTGGTTCAGTAATCAGTCGAAAGGCCTCTATAGATAAATGTTAGTGAAATTAATATACAACAGATAAGTGGTGTTAATTGCTTCTTTTGCTAATTTTTGTAACCAATTTTACCCGCCATTGAAACATTGTTAAAGAAAATGCCAAGTACAAAACGACTGAGATATTCTAAGGTTAATAGCACAAACCTATGGCCAGAAACTAAAACAAAAACAACACTAGAGTAATGACTGTCGGAAACGACAGTGATCCCCGCACCCCCTGTTTGACACAGAAAACAGCTATAGACCCTGGGTATAATTTTTCCTAACATTTTTTAAATTAAACTATTGACAGTCACTATTTTTACCATAAGGAATTAAAGAATATATGGTTGTTAGGAAGAATTCCAAAATTAAGTAGTCTTTGAGACTTTCAGGAATTTTACCAAACTTGGAATCATATTTTGGAAATCAAGTTTGTGAAATGTTTCTTCTAATTCTAACAAAATTTTTTAACTATGGTTTCAATGTAGAATTCAAAAAAATATGTGGTCTTTGACACTTTCAGGAAATTTACCAAAATTGGAATCAAATATTTTTGAAATTCAATTGGTGAATATGATTGCCCTGATGGAAACAAATCCTAACAGTATTGTTGCTAGGTAGAATTCAAAAAAAAATATGTGATCTCTGACACTATCAGGTAATTTACCAAAATTGGAATCAAATATTTTTGAAATTCAATTGGTGAATATGATTGCCCTGATGGAAACAAATCCTAACAGTATTGTTGCTAGGTAGAATTCCAAAAAATATGTGATCTTTGACACTATCAGGAAATTTACCAAAATTAGAATCAAATATTTTTGAAATTCAATTGGTGAATATGATTGCCCTGATGGAAACAAATCCTAACAGTATTGTTGCTAGGTAGAATTCCAAAACATATGTGATCTTTGACACTTTCAGGAAATTTATCAAAATTGGAATCAAATATTTTTGAAATTCAATTGGTGAAAATGATTGCCCTGATGGAAACAAATCCTAACAGTATTGTTGCTAGGTAGAATTCCAAATAATAAGTGGCCTTTGACACTTTCAGGAAATTTACCAAAATTGGAATCAATATTTTTGAAATCTAATTGGTGAAAATGATTAACCTTATCAAAACAAATGCTTAAAGTATGGTTGCTAGGTAGAATTCCAAAAAATAAGTGGTCTTTGAGACTTTCAGGAAATTTACCAAAATTGGAATCATATTTTCGAATTCTAAGATTTCAGAATTTCTATTTTTTCCAAATACTTGCCAAAATATAAGATTATATGCCAAAATGTCCAAAAATATCAGTCTTTGACATTTTCAGGAAATTTACCAAAGTTGGAACCGGAATCAAAATTCTGAAAGGTTATTGCGCATCTACAGACTATATGCAACAATTCTGCAACAAAATTTAATCCATAAATCCAAAAATGTAGGATGAGTTTGCGTCGCATGCCATATGTGTCACAATCCACATTTTATGGTCTTTGTCAAATCGACATCTTTGGGCCTCTTGTTTGCATCAAGATAAATATAAAAAATCCACTTATTGCGCATCTACAGACCATATGCAACAATTCTACAACAAAATTAAAACCCTAAATCCAAAAATGTAGGAGGAGTTCGCGTCGCA
>MJUU01013938.1:116416-134867 GCA_002080025.1 Modiolus philippinarum | reverse complement strand
GACAAATTTTCAATATAGACTCTAAGTAGGAGAAATCTACAAAGTGCTGTAACTTTGTTAAAAATTTATGAATCAATCTGAAAATAGGAGGTGCACAAGTACTTATAGTAACTAACATTCTGACAAAATTTGAAAAGTCAATTTAGAAATGTTCCCGAGATAAGCTTTGGACAAATCTTCAGAAAAATTTTCAATATAGACTCTTAGTAGGAGAAATCTACAAAGTGCTGTAACTTTGTTTTGTTAAAAATTAATGAATCAATCTAAAAATAGGAGGTGCACAAGTACTTATAGTGACTAACATTCTGACAAAATTTGAAAAGTCAATTCAGAAAGGTTCCCGAGATAAGCTTCGGACAAATTTTCAATATAGACTCTAAGTAGGAGAAATCTACAAGGTGCTGTAACTTTGTTAAAAATTTATGAATCAATCTGAAAATAGGAGGTGCACAAGTACTTATAGTTACTAACATTCTGACAAAATTTGAAAAGTCAATTCAGAAAGGTTCCCGAGATAAGCTTCGGACAAAAAAATTTCTACGGACGGACAGACGGACGGACAGACGTACGGACATGGTGATTCCAGTATACCCCCTCCCAACTTCGTTGCGGGGGGTATAAAAATTAATATCAACAATATCAGCAACATGCACATGTCGCTAGTTAACTTCATGAAAAGTTTTTTTTTCAACAACCTTTTGTGACCGACTGTTGGAAGTACAAAGGAACAGAGGATGTAATTATTACAACAAGATTGCCCCGCGTAGCTATGTCCCCCGCTGCTGCAGTAAAGTCGATAAAGTCCCATAACTCATGTAAAATTTTGTGAATCAAAATAGCGGCAGGATATGATCAACTGTATTAGGTGGCAAACAACAAAGCAAAATTTCAGAAAAATCCCTTAATTGGATTTTGAGGAGATGTGTCCACAAAGTCTTCCTATGTTGTAGTATGCATTAAGTCGATAAAGTCCCATAACTCCCGTAAAATTTGTCCAATAAAAATGACAGCATAATATGGTGGCAAATGTTCAAACAAAATTTCAGCATAATCCGTTCAGTGGTTTCCGAAGAGTGGCGCCCACAAAGTGTTCCTAAGCTGTAGCATGCATTAAGTCGATCAAGTCCCATAACTCCTGTAAAATTTGACGAATCAAAATGGAGATGCGATATGATCTTGTACATATGGTGACTAACAATCCTGTAAAATAAGAATGAATACATACTAGCAGTTTCTGAGGAGTTGTGTCCACAAGATTTGCCATTGTATAACAATGTGGAAATAATCAAAGTCCCATAACTGCCACAAAATTTGACGAATCAGAATGGCGATGCGATATGATCTAGTACTAATAGTGACTAGCAATCCTATAAAATTTGAATGAATTCTGATAGGCGGTTACTGAGGAGTTGCGTCCACAAGATTTACCATTGTATAACAATGTGGAAATAATCAAAATCCCATAACTCCCACAAAAGTTGATGAATCAAAATGGCGATGCGATATGACCTAGTACTAATGATGACTAACAATCCTGTAAAATTTGAATGAATTCTGGCCAGCGGTTTCAGAGGAGTTGCGTCCACAAGATTTGCCATTGTATAACAATGTGGAAATAATCAAAGTCCAATAACTCCCACAAAATTCGACAAATCAAAATGGGGATGTGATATGATCTAGTACTAATGGTGACTAACAATCCTGTAAAATTTGAATGAATTTTGACCAGCGGTTTCTGGGGAGTTGTGCCCACAAAAAACGTGACACACGGACACACGGACGAATGGACGCAGACCATTACCATGTCCCTCCGTCGCGTTGCGGCGGGGGACAAAAATCAAATACCACAAATACTACAAATACTACAAGCATGGCACAAACCAGAATACAGAAAAACAAAGACATGAAACAGGCATAAAAATACGATACTAAAAACAGCATTCAAAACTAACACCCTCGCAGTGCAAACTCCAGTAATAATCGAGAACGGTATCAGGTGCTCTAGAAGGATAAGTATATCATGCTCAGAATACAACACTTGTCGCTCTTTCAGTCTGTCAAACATGTACCGGTTGTGTCAAATCCGTGAAGATGTGAAGTTAAGCTCAAAATGTCCGTTTTCATTTGAACTTAAAAAGATACTGAAAACTTTATTACAAACTTGGCACTGAGGTTCTACGTTTCAGTATTTTCTAATCCAGAATTAGTATATAACAAGAGAACTGTTAATTTTTAATATTACCAGTAATGCAGGCGTTTGGTTCCTGTAGCATTCAAATACCCTGAATACTGTTTCCATTTCGGTGGTCTATCTAACCCAGGCATGTCGGTAATCTCATCTTCCGCTGGCGTCCCAAACGTTTTCAAAATGTTAGGGTTATTCCGTCCCCATATATGTTTTGATGAAACTCTAGAAGTACGAAGAAGTATCATCAGCCATAACATCAAGGATTTTGGCATAATTGTTGATCTGAAATTGCAAAATCAATTTTGTGGATGAGTTGTAGTTCGTCATCAACAGTTCAAACTGTGCAAACATTTAATTACAAAAGAAACGATACATGAACTCAAAGGGAAAGAAAATATAGGGAATACGTGTACTTATGCCAAAATTTGTTGATATGATATGAAACGCAAATAAAATGTAAGAATTATTCTTTATGTTAATGTCATCATTAAGCTTCCAAGAACAGAAGAAACCTCACACCTAACAGTAATTTCTTGACATTTCACAGAGCAAGAATTAGTAGCTTGAAATAAGGAGTTATAATCAAAAAAGGGGGAGTGCGAAAAAATACAGCAGTCATTCGTATTAGTACACTCTGTAATTGAAAAAAAAATCAGACAGTTACAAAATTTCAAAAAATTATTACTAGTTTGAAGACTACTAAAAATAGTACTCTGTGAATAAAATGCATGTGCTCTACATACATTTTAGTTATTTCAGATGTATACTCCACATTTATTCCAGTTATTGTGTACTTACATTTTGTATTCTTGAGAAAATTTCTCATATGGAAACACTATCATACTTTCAAATTTTGGCTTTTTTTATTTATTTATTTATTTATTTATTTTTGTAATTTCAAAGTTATTCTGGCCAGATGGTTATTTGCCCACATCTCGTGTTTGATAATGCCAAGTTTTCTTACTATTGGCTCGATGAGTGCCCTGTGGTTGTTTAAATGTTGTAATTGTCTTCTATTAGTCTTTTTGTCGGGCAACAGATGACAGCGATTGTAAGAAGACTTTGCCAGTTTAGATTATGTTTGTTGACGACCCCGTATCCATTGGTAAAGTTACATGGATGTAGCGTTGCTCGACATCCAACAATGAATTCCGCTTAAACCGGTGCTAGGGGCCGTCTTGAACTTACTATGGGGTATGAGCGAGGCTCATTGTTGAAGGCCTCATGGTGACTTCGAGATGAAGAACAACAATAAAAGCGTTATTCCATTGCTAAGTTTCACCATGTATTTATACAGATTTTGTCTCATTTGCATATACTCCATGTCCCTTCATTGTTAACTGTGTGAGATTTATCAGGTGAATTCACTATATCAAGTTTACTCAATCCTTCTGTATGCTTTTTGCTCTTTTGATTTCGGCTCCTGACAAAACTGTTTTGTGAATTTGTTGCGAACCTACTGAAATGGAAGCAGTTTAAAATTCCCAACGAAATATAAAAAATTCAGTTCCCTGTACATATAACAAACAATGCATCATAAAGATAATATGGCAACATTTTGAAACTTAATTATTTCAAGGATATTTTTATGTTCCTCTCTTAGCCACCAAAATTGTGTAGTACACATTTTATTTTTGCAGTAGTCTTTTTTTTTGTGAAAAAAATAATAACCAAAATGACAGCTGCAACAACTAATATATTTCAATGTTTATACATTTAGAAATAATTTCTGAAGCATGACAGTATGGACGTCGCGCACGTTGTTGGTACCACGTCGCGAATTTCGTGTTGACGTATGGTTAATTGTTAAATAAAAGAATACAAAATCACAAGAATATGAAATGTTATATATCAAAAGATTCGGAATTTCACATAGTTTGTTCAAAAGAAACGTATATTCTTTTTGAAACTAGTGCAAAAATAGTGTACTTGATATAATATGGCTTTAGCGTCATTTTTACCGGTGTAGACGCGTAACACATGTACAATGTTAAACAGACATATTTAACCATTTCGATAATATTTTGAACTCGAAAGTCCCCAAATTTGACAGTGTGATAACGTAGAATGCATGGAATTGATACTATATGTTATTCGGGAATCTTCATAGGGGATACGGGTTCATATTCTCTGTCTGTGTTTTGTATCCCCTGAGCCGTCAGGCGAAGGGGATATAGGGCACAGACAGGAAATATGAACCCGTATCCCCGGTGAAGCCCGAATAACTTTTATATTCTGCTAGAAGTGCTATCATTTTTCTATTAAAAGCGTTTAAAAATTGTGATTTTGCTACCACGGGGATACGGTCTCATATCCCCTGTCAAGGTAACCAATCAAATTGCAGGATTTACCTGGATATTTCACTTCAGCAGAATATATCATAAAAATCATTGACGGCATTATTCAACTTTTAAAGATAACTGCCTTTCATCAAGCTGTATACGTATGTAGTATACGTATGTAGACGCTTCAAAAATGTGCACTTCCCTTCACACCAAGCAAGCAGAAATATCGAAGAAACTGCACATTTATGCAAAAATTAATATTTCAATTGTGGTATAGTCATTAATTTTCTTTATTGTGTAATATAATTCCGATCGCTTTCCTTTTTCATGGTAATGTTATTAAATCGAGATTGAAAGAAAATGTCACAAAATTAAGTATAGCATTTTCAATTTATTTTCACAAAATTGTATGCGAGGGCTATAGCAAAGTTGGATGTTAGTTGTTAAAATCTTTTGCATATTTATCAACGGTATATCTTCGCCAAAACGTAACATGAATATCTAGTTATTTAGAAAGAAATTCTTTCCACAATGCAGAATATTTGAATAGAGACTCTTTGTCACAATTATAAAAAATTACGTTTTCTTTGCGTTCGAACTCGTTTCATAAAAAAATTTTACATTACGGCATCGAATATTTAGACAAAGGGAATGGAAAATTTTTCGTATTTTGAAGATATGCATTTCGTCTAGTTTTAAATAATGACTCTGTATTGTAAATACCTTCATTTTTAAGCCAAAATTTCGAAGTTTTTCGATTTCGCATGAAAATGTCACAATGCAAAACCTTACGTCGGACTGATGTCAATCCCAAGTTTAAGAACTCATAAATTTTAAAATAAATATTTTGAAAAGCATAGAATCATTCACATTATAAATGTGCATCTTGTTGCCTTCTGTTCACCTATTCGATAATGTCGATATCTTAAAAATCGACGAACTTATTACGAATTTTCTATTTCGGAATCAAATGTCACAAAAGATGTAAACGACGTCCAGTGGCTCAAAAAGACGTTTACGTAGTGGAAAAAAACAACGCTTTACAATATACTGGAATACGACTTGTTTTAAAATGAATTAAAAAAAAAATCAGAAACAACTTTATCATTAAAAAATACACACACGAACAAAAACAGAGGGGGCGGACATGATAAAGGGGAACCGGGAGAAGGAAGAGAGGGGCCCGAG
Source organism: Modiolus philippinarum (assembly GCA_002080025.1). Classification (NCBI taxonomy): domain Eukaryota; kingdom Metazoa; phylum Mollusca; class Bivalvia; order Mytilida; family Modiolidae; genus Modiolus; species Modiolus philippinarum. Next base: position 129,206 of record MJUU01013938.1, on the reverse strand, counting down.
AAAGCGGACCCCTGAAGAGAAAAAGAAATAAAAAGGAGAAGAGGAGGGAGAAAGAGAGAGGGCAGTAGAAAGGAGCGATGGATGAAAACAGAAAGGGGCGCCGGAGAGAAAGACACCCCTGTCCGCCCCTTCAATACAGGTAAATAAAAAAATGCAAAATGAATTATTCATCCGTTTTATAAATAAACTGCAGTGGCTAGAAGTCTGACACTAACGGCCTTTCATTTAGTTCCTAGTTATAATTTCTCCGTATTCACGTAAATAATAAATTGACGTAAATAAACCAAGAATTGCGATACAAATTTATGCATAATATTTTTGAATTATTTACTCCTTGACTGGAGATAAAGGGCAACTTCGACTGTTCTGTCCCTTTGTCATACCTCTTGATAAAGTTAACTGGAAACTATATAGAATAAACCACGAATACATTTTATTTCATTCAAGATATTTATGGGGGTGGTAAAAAGAATTCCGAAAAAAATCCAGGATCAGAAATTTGGTGAATACAAAATTAACAGGAATTGAAAAGGCTGAAATAAAAATAAGCAGGATAATAGGCTCAACGATTGCTTGAAAAAATATCCAGGATCAGATGTTCCTCCAAGGCCGCCATAAAAATCTAATGGTTGCTCCCACATATACATATTAGCCAACAACCAAGCCAAAAGGCAACACCACATGTCTATACAACATGATAAAGAACAATGAGTAAAATACAATCCACAAAATTTAACACAACAGCTCTACTTAATGTTCTGTTATGTTTTTAAAAAGGAGAAGAGAACCATTTTTCCTTAAACAGGGTGCAACAATGTACGTCATACATCCGGGTATTTTAATCCAAAATAGTTTCGATGTTAAAATTGCCTGTACATTGTTTTAAGAAATTATTGAGCTAATACGAAATCTCAAATATGAAAAAGAATGAGGTAAATATCTGTTTTTCAAGTTATGTTCATTTGAAATCTTTCAAACATGTATTCGGTCTAATGGAATTAATACGTAACTTTCGAGGTAGGAGCTAATGTGATACTGTTTGTTTGAAGGAGGCGGAAATGAACTTCCCTGTATACCAGTTTGGATTCCTTGTACTTCGAATAATATAAATTGCTGGCATATTGCCTAATATAGCAACGAATTGTTTATAAAGGAAATACATTTGTAACACATACTGAAGTTGGCCATTTTGAAAATTTATGCGTCTTCGGGGCTTTAATTCAAAATAATAATACAATTTACCAAAATTGTTGGCAAAGAAATCAATCAAAAGGGCTTGAAAAGGGACATAAATATCAGCTACATTTGTATACTGCGACTCTGGCTATTTTCTATAAAAATCACACAGAGCGCAAACATTGTTCGTCCTGATGTGAACAACCGTCGGAAGAAGGGTCCGATTTTAAACAAACTCTCTCGGTAGTCCCGTATTCGGGTACATTTTGTAGTTTAATTTTGTCTATATATGAATTATATCTATTGTCACAATAAAATGCGAATAGACCGAGGATAAAAAAGATATATTAAAAAGAAACAATTAAATCATTTACAGCAATTTTATTATACTGACAGTTCAACACACAAACCGACAACTGATCCTAGCAGATATATATGAGGGTATAACCTCCACTCCTTGAGTCACTCAAAATTTAAGACAAAGTCCAGACAGAGTTCATATTTTTTAAATTTTTTTAATCTTTTTGAAATGTGAAGTACAAGTCCAAAATGCTATGACTTTTGAGTCCAAGGAGTCCATGGACTCAAGTGGTCAAGTTCACAGTACGCCCAAAATAAGGCTAAAGTCCCGAGTCTAAAAAGGAGGTTATACCCTCATATATACTCTTGCTGGTTTTTGAGGGCGTATGACATTTTACGAATTCCAAATTTTTCATTTGCGCCAATTTTTTTTTTTTTTATTTGTGCCGATTTTTTTTTCATATGACACAAGTTTATTACATGTACTGTGCATTAAAAGAAGATATGTTGGGGTTAAACCTGGAAAATACCGAAAATGTATTACTGCCTCGTTTAAAATTTACTTCATTTTAGGTATTTTGTTATTTTTTTACATTTATTTTTGAAATGGGAAAAGTTGAAAATTCCAAGATAAAAGTTGGAGCTTTGAAGTTAAGATTAAAAATAAATAAATAACTACGAAAGACTTACATCAAATAATTCTACAATACCTTGAAAATATTGCTCAAATCTGACTATAAACTATGAAGTATGGTACTGTACTTAACCGATACCAATGTAGTACCGATACGTCTTGTAAAGACATAGCCACTTATAAATACGTACTTAGTTAAACAATTCCGTATTTATTTTTATTCCAGTTTTTAATCACAATTTTAGCTTTATCTTTAATCCATGTAAGATATTTGTATAAGCATTTTTTTAAATTTTATCAGTAAAGTGAAAAGATTACCTGTATTTGACACGAAATTAACGAAATTAAAATCGACGCAAATGAAAAAATAATAATAATCGGCGCAAATGCAAAACGCCGGTTTTTTTAAACAACTTCATTTACCCGTAATTGAAGATTCAGCACGAAATCAGATGATCTTTTACTAGAAAGAATTCCGATCAAAAAGGTGCTAGGGGCCGTCTTGAACTTGCTACATGTATGAGGTATGAGTAAAGCTCATTGTTGAAGGCCTCATGGCGACTTCAAGATCAAGAACAACAATAAAAGCGTTGTTCCAATGCTTATTTTTACAATGTATTTGTAGACTTTGTCTCATTTGCATTTACTCCATATCCCTTCATTGTTTATTATGTTAAATTTAGTGATCATTGCTGCTGATCGCATAGGTAGCACTTTGCAACGTATTAGTATATCCTCAAAACAGGGACCTTTATATTCTCCCAAAAACTAGCGGTTTTTTTCCTGCTAGCAAGGGCCATACAAAAGTAGTAAACCTTAGAACCTAGCGAAAATTTTCTGCTATAAGTTATTGGGAATAACAAAGATGCAGAAGGAAAGACGTGAACCATATAAATGGCTTTTAATTAATATGTATACAAACAAAAAGTGATAATAGGTAGAAAAATGTAGTTGGTAAAAAAACAAATTTAAAGAATGACAGAAAGAAAGAAATATTAAAATGATTAAAAAGGAACCAGGACGTCTTAACTTTATCAATACGACGTCTTCGAAAACTGAAAAAATATATGCTTTTTGACGTTACGTTCGGTGGTACCAATATCGTGCGCGACGTCATGATGCAACAATTTTTAAAATGCAAAATTGGAGAAATCGCTTATTTGAGATCAAAAATTTTCTCATAATTCAACCTATACAAAAAGGTATACTTTTCTTAAAAGTCAACATCCACCTGGCTTTTTTAAATTATTTGACAGATCTTGTCCTCTTGTAGACTGGATTCGCGGCCATTTTTTGGTGTTTACTGTTATCTCTTTTTTTTCAAAATTACAAGATATCATTGTAAAATATAGTTACAAAAATAGTTTTTATATTGTTTTAAAAATAAATGTTCCATGATGCATTCGGATTTTTGATGATTACCGGGGTGTCTTAGATTCAAAATTGTATTCGAGGAGTCCTGTAAAGGTACTTTCTTTCCGGCGCGCAGAATTTCCGGCTATTTCTACCTTGGTGTTTATTCCGTCTCGGTCAGTACTGCATTGTGATTGGAAATTGGATGTTAGGGATATTCTACCCTATTGCATTTTATCCAAAAGGAAGGAATACACTGCCGGAATAAATCCTCTGTAGTCCGAGGACCAGATTGTTCCTTTTTGTCATAATAGGTACTTGAAAATATTGCGATATTGTGACTTTGTAATAGCAAACAATTTTTACTTGGATGCATGTTTGCAACACAATACCGAGATTAATGCAATACAAATTAATCAGCTCGTGAATATAAACCGTGAAAAGATATTGAAAAAAATGAAATGAGGTCGACGATATCCTCACATAATACAGGTGGGCGGTTGTATAAAACAAATGATCTGCAGTGATTCTTTAATTTTGATACCGTGACAACGGAAGCTGCTACTTCCTGATTAGCTACAATATCAATTCCCGATTTACTCTGAAAACAGTATATTGTTTCTCTAACATAAAGTTATACCGGGGTTATACCAACCTTTTTCGAATAGGCTATGTAAACAAAAAAATTAAAAAATTGTTTATTCACTCGCCTGAGACATGTCTCGCATTAGTGATTCTTGGTTTGCAAAGTTATAATGTTTAAATCTATTTTTATCTTAGTAGTTAACATAATATCTATACAGTTTGAATTACTATTTGTACTGCCTTCAGTGGAGGGTGTTATGGTAGATTACCACACGAAGAAAAAATATCACATGAAGAAAAATATCTCCCGAGACAGCGTCGAGGGTGATATTTTCTCTTCATGTGATATTTTTTCTAAGTGTGGTAATCTACCATAACACCCTCCACTGAAGGCAGTATGTTTTTTATTATACTGAATGCCTTCTTTTTACCTTATGACTGAATAAATGATATGGTTTCTCATGGAAAAAGTAAGTGTTTTTTAGTCAAGAATATACTATGAATTACAACATCTGAACCCACATTTTGTTAACTCTAACATGTGCCAAATAGAAGATCAAAACAGAAAAATGCTGAAATGAAAAACTAGATGTTGTCGGAAACGACAGCTATCCCCGCACTCCCTGTTTGACACAGAAAACAGTTCTTATACACCCTTGGCATATTTTTTTCATTATTTTTTACATCTACCTATTGATAGTCGTTATTGTTACTAAAAGAATTCTAGAATATATGGTTGTTAAGTAGAATTCCAAAAAATCAGTGGTCTTTGAGACTTTCAGGAAATTTACCAAGATTGGAATCAATATTTTTGAAATCCAGTTGATGAAAATGTTTTTTCTAAACTTAATAAACATTTTAAGTATGGTTGCTAGGTAGAATTCCAAAAAATAAGTGGTCTTTGAGACTTTCAGGAAATTTACCAAAATTGGAATCAAATGTCTTTGAAATCCAATTGATGAAAATAATCGTCCTAAACTACACAAGCATTTTTAATGTGGTTACTAGGTAGAATTCCAAAAATAAGTGGTCTCTGAGACTTTCAGGAAATTTACCAAAATTGGAACCGCCTTTCAGACTCCTAAGTTATCAGAATTTTGTTTTTTTACCAAACACTTGTTAGAATATAAGATAATATGCTAAAATTAAAAAAAAAAAATATGTGTCTTTGACATTTTCAGGAAATTTACCAAAGTTGGAACCGGAACCAAAATTCCAAAAGCTTTTTGCAAATCTATAGACTACATGCAACAATTCTGCATAAAGATTCGATCCCTAAATCCAAAAATGTAGGAGGAGTTTACGTCACATGCCACATGTGTCTAATCCACATCTTTGGGTCTTTGTTAAAATTGACATCATGGGGCCTCTTGTTTGCACCAAGACCAATATCAAAAATCCGAAAGCTTATTGCGCATCTACAGACTATATGCAACAATTCTATAACAAAATTAAATCCCTAAATCCATAAATGTAGGAGGAGTTTGTGTCACATGCCACATGTGTAAAAATTGACATCACGGGGCCTCTTGTTTGCACAAATGTAGAAGGAGTTTGAGTCACAAGAAAAGTGTGATGGACGGACGGACGGACAGACGGAGGGTATAACATTATCCCCGAACTTTCTTCGAAAGTGCGGGGATAATGAAAGTAAAGTTATTCTTAGAAACTATTAGTATAATGCTGTGATTTATGATTTCATGGTACTGTTGGCTGAACAAGAGTTTGCATGTTTCGGATAATTGCAGAATTCACAACATTTGATGATTTGGAAGCCTTTCAAACATAGTCAAAACATTTTTTTTCTGCCAGGTACTCATCGAACACAGGCAATTGTAAAAAAAGGTCAACCCCTCACTCTCTTTCCAGAGAAGGAGGGGATGATATTTTATATGAAACAGAAGAGAGGAATTAAGGGACTGACCTTTTTTATGAAGCAAGTCTTTACTAGTGTACCTCCGGCGACAGCACGTTTTTTTTATAGAGTGCTGTCTTTCGTATCTAAATATCACATGTTGCTAGGGGAAGGCGGAGCAAACAAAAAATACTGCAAAATACCACATTGAGGAGAACCAATGAAATGACTGGATTTTATCAGAAATTTGCATGAAGTATAATAATATTTGTAATATGATTTTTAAAATTTCCTTTTATCTTTCAATGCTGTAAAGGCCGATATTCCGTGTAGAATGCATTAATTTCACTATTTGGAAGTTATTGCACCGTAGAAAAGTTGAGTTGCTACACACAATACAAATACAATGGGATAGGAGGGGCCTAATTCAGTGCATTAACTTCATGCAAATTAGATGATAATGCATTCCTTGACTCCTCCCTCAGAAAATTCAGAAGCCAATGACACTCATGTTGTTTTTTTATTATTGTAAACAGTTAATGTTAGTAAATAACTATCTTTATTGTAGTGCCTATGGCATGGAAATTTTGCTCGGGCCATTCTTGTCAGAAAGATGATTTTTTTATACATGTCTTTTAATTTGTCAAATTTTGCACGTTTATTCTTCTTCTGTTCCAATTTTTCTGACAATGCCTCCTCCCAAACAGCGAATTACCAACCGTCAAATGCCTCTTTTCAGCTATTGTTAACGTCAAATGGGTCAAAATTTTACCGTTAATCGTCAAAAATATATAAGCATGATTCGTGAAATTACTCGAATTTCGTACCGTTATCGTCATTTGGAGAAGAGAATTATCGTCAGTCGTCAAAGCATATCTTTTGTAGAAATATCTAGCAAACTTACCGTGATGGCATAAAAATTACCGTTAACGTCATTTGGCCTAATTTTTTACCGTTAACCGTCAGAAGGATACCCCCATTCCTACCCTCCTGTAACTAGTATTTTATAGTCGAGGAACGGATATGGTCTGAAGATACAACACACATTGCGAATGTCTTTTTCCGTATGGACGTAAGTCCCAGGTTCCTCTGCCCACGGTCCTAGCACTGAAATAGAAAAAAGGCCGCCAGCATGGCAGAGGTAAGCTGCGGACTCGTAGCTCTGTAGGTCCTTTTATTTTTTTCCTGAAAAATCTATGGTCCGCAACTATAAAAAAAAATCAGTACAAGGACCATAAGAGCTTCGGTTCCGCAGCTAGGCAGAGGTATATCAGACTTTATTGACCGATGTAACTGTTCATTAAAATGCAGAAACTAAGTGCTAATTACCCGGTATGTAATGATCATGAACTTTCTATATTCCACTTAAATGCTCGCAGTGTTAGGAATAAATTAGCCTACCTAGAAGATATAGTCTTGGAATTTTCTATTGTATGTATTACTGAAAGCCATTTGGATAGCGGTGTCGCCGATTCAGATATTTATATGGATAGCTTTTCAGACTCAATTTTACGAAAAGATCGAAACTCTTTTGGCGGGGGTGTGGTCGTGTATTCATCTCGGGATATTTGTATTCAGGAAAGAAATGATCTCGCGTTTGAAAGTGGTGAGATGATTTGGTGTGAAGTCATGCTTCCTAGCTTTAAGCTGCTTCTTTGTGTTGTATATCGCCCTCCGGGATCTGATAATAACTTCTGGGATTACTTTGGATACTCAGTAGAGCAAGCCATGAACTATACAGAAAATATAGTAATAACAGGTGATCTAAATATGGATTTATTATCTCAATCTAATAACAGACTAAAAGAAACAAGAGCTGTCGCCGAATGGCAGCCAAAGATACCCCCGCTCATTGAACCCTGAATCGATATGGTAAGTGCAAAATTAAGTTGGTGTGGACACAATACAGGTGCAGACACAGTACAAGTGTGGACACAATGATATAATCTTCAAGAAAAAACTTTTCACAAGGGTTCAAATGAAAACACTCTGTCTAAATCAGACAAATATAAAATTCACCCTTTTCAGCCTATTTGACATTTTATACATCTACATATAGTGTTCTTCCTTTGTCTAAAATTTCATCAAAATCCTTCAAGTGGATTAAGAGGAGTTGTGCGTAAGAGGTAACCCATACGTAGGGAATCAATGAAAACTCAAAGTTGAATTATCTCCCCTTCCTGGTTTCTGACAATAATTATATGCCTTCATGCACATCTCCATATGGTGTTCTTACTTTGTGTAAAGTTTCATTAAATTCTTTCAAGTGGTTTAAGAGGAGTTGCGCAAGTGGTTTAAGAGGAGTTGCGCTTACGAGGTAACCAATACATGGGGAATCAACGAAAAGACGAAGTTCAATTTTCTCCCCATCCTTGTTTTGAACAATAATTATATTTCTTCATGCACATCTCCATATAGTGTCCTTCCTTTGTGTAAAGTTCATCAAAATCCTTTAAGTGGTTTAAGAGAAGTTGCGCTTACGAGGAAACCCATAAATAGGGAATCACCGAAAAGTCAAAGTCGGATTATCTCCCCTTCCTGGTTTTAAACAATAATTATATTTCTTCAAGTACATCTCCATATAGTGTCCTTCCTTTGTGCAAAGTTTTATCAAAATCCTTTTAGTGGTTTAAGAGGAGTTGCGCTTACGAGGTAACCCATAAATAGGGAATCAACGAAAAGTCAAAGTCGGATTATCTCCCCTTCCTGGTTTTGAACAATAATTATATTTCTTCATGCACATCTCCATATAGTGTCCTTCCTTTGTGTAAAGTTTCATCAAAATCCTTTTAGTGGTTTAAGAGTAGCTGCGCTTACGAGGTAACCCATAAATACGGAATCAACGAAAAGTCAAAGTCGGATTATCTCCCCTTCCTGGTTTCGGACAATAATTATATTCCTTCATGCACATCTGCATATAGTGTCCTTCCTTTGTGTAAAGTTTCATCAAAATCCTGCAAGTGGTTAAAGAGGAGTTGCGCTTACGAGAAGTGTGGACAGACGGACAGACGGACGGACAGACGGACAGACAGACAGGGTGATTCCTATATACCCCCAAACTTTGTTTGCGGGGGGTATAATGATTCAACTTTTTGGTTTAACGAATGTTATTGACACGCCTACTCGAATGGGGGCAATTCTCGATCCAGTTTTGGTTTCTAAAATCGACTTAGTAGTAGATTCTGAAGTTATAGATATTAACAGGTCTGTAAGTGATCACAATGGTACTCTTGTCAATTTAAAAGCTCAAAACTTTAGCAAAAATTCATTTATTAGACAGGTCTGGCTATACAAACATGCTGATTATACGGAGTTAAATAATGAAATATCCCAGTTCCAATGGGAACCCTATTTAACAGATTTTAATGATGTTGATGTCATGGCAGAACGTTTTACTACCAAGTATCTTGAGATGATTGCACGTCACATTCCCTCAAAAACTATCAGAGTAAGACCAAATGATAAACCCTGGTTTAATTCGGATTTAAGGAAAGAAATAAGAATTCTTGATAGACTACATAAATTAGCGAGAAAAAATCCTTGTTTTACTTCTGTGAAAAAATATAAAACACAAAGAAACAAAGTTAATAACATGATTAAGTACGCGCGCGAACAATTTTTTCTTAGTGCTGCCGAATTAGTAGATTCATATTCAAAAACGATCCAAAGTCCTATTGGTCTTTAATTAAAAAACTTCTGAAAGGAACTGGCTCAAGTTTTACAATTCCACCCCTACTTGATAGCGTAACAAATACCTTTGCGATAAAGAAAAAGCAAATATATTGAACGACTTTTTTTGTTCGATATCATCACTAAACGATGATAACCGCGACCCACCCGCGCTGCCACCCAGAACGAATGCTATATTATCTGAAATTATCATTACTGTACGAGACGTTAAAGATATTCTTCAAACGTTAAAAATCGGTAAAGCTTGCGGAGATGATTCGATAAGTCACCAAATGTTAAAAGCTACGTCTGAAACAATATGTAAACCCCTAACAATTATGTTTAATCATTCTCTAAGAAATGAAAAATTTCCGTCTAACTGGAAGGTTGCTAGAGTGATTGCTGCATTTAAAAAGGAAGATAGAAGCAATCCATCTAATTACAGACCAATATCATTGCTAAGTTGTGTAGGTAAAGTTATGGAACGTGCTGTATATAAGTATATTCATAATTATGTTATAGAAAAATCCATGTTGTATGCATATCAGTCCGGTTTCTTAAAGGGTCACTCTACGGTCTTCCAGTTATTAGAAATATATCATAAAATTTGTCAAAATCTTGATAATCGCATGTCCAATATTATATTTTGTGATATATCAAAAGCTTTTGATAGAGTATGGCATGCCGGTTTAAAGATGAAATTAAAATCATATGGAGTAACAGGATCCTTATTAAATTGGTTGGAAGATTATATGTCTAACCGAAAACAGTCCGTTTGTATAAATAGTGAAAGATCATATCTTAGGTCCGTTAGTGCTGGTGTACCTCAAGGTTCAGTCCTTGGTCCACTACTTTTCCTTATATATATTAATGATGTAACAGATAATGTGACAAACCTAGCAAGATTGTTCGCTGACGAAACTTCACTAATGTACTCTGGAGATAATTTTCTAAATATGGAAATTGAAATAAACGAAGACCTGCGAAAACTTAACAATTGGGCATTGACTTGGCTTGTTGAGTTCAATCCAAAGAAAACAAAGGCTCTGGTTATTACAAATAATGAAATACCTAATATAGTGTAGCTCACTAAATGCAGATCTAAAAAGAATAAATGTTATAAGTAATCCAAGCTGTAATTGTGGATCTCCATATGAAGATGCTTTCCATTTTTTCATTGAATGTCCATTGTACATAAACAAGAGAACAGTCTTGCTCAGTGGTATTGATATTAATGATTCTCAAATCGAAATTTTATTTTTCGGAAATGATGACTACGATGACCAGACAAATTCATCTATATTTCAAAAGGTTCGATACTAAACGTTTTTAGGTTCAAGTCAGTTCTTGATCTCAGCCAATTTCTTCTATTGTATTTTTTTTCTTGTCTAGATTTTCTATTTCTTTCAAAATATTGCTTCAAAAAAATGTAAATTATTATGTTAATTATTATTTGCCTTGCTGTCGTTTGATTATATTTATATTGTAAGGAGAGGACTTGCACTAAGTTAGTATAACTTGTGTCCAATCCTTTTGTTTATTTGCAATAAAATATTATTAAACTAAAAAAAAAAACTAAACGGTATGTAAAGATGGGGTGACGACCATTTGATTTCTCGGGGTGGGGTGGGCGGTGGACGATTTTACCTAGGAAAATTATTTATTTTCAGGTCCATCACAAACATTTTTTTTCGCAAAATGCCACATCAAGGGAAAATTCGCAAAAAAATAAAAATTCAATATTTTATTCCTCATATCTTAGTTAGCACATAAATATATGTATTACTGTTCAATTGTCTTGGATAACTGTACAAGACTGAATTAATTGTGAGCAAATCCCGGTGCATCAACCGCCATATTGTCGTCTTGTCAAATTAAAAAGTCACGTGATACCTAAAAACCAAAAAATACCAAAACTCGATAAGCCTGTGTAAAAACAACAAGTACATAACTCTGATCTGTCCAAATAAATATAATTTCTTTCACTAAATTCAACGATTTGTAACTTATTCAATAAAGAAATGAGAATTTGCAGTTATTTTTTTCTTAATATATCATTATATTGATAATATATCCAGAACTTTTACGAAGTTCCCGTGTTCACAATTAAATGAACAGAAAACATTGTAGAAATTAGAATTCATATACAAGAAGTATTCATGGTTATGCAGGCTTGTACTGACCATATTGTGTATTAAGTGTTTATTGAGATTAATAAGACAGGTGACTAATTCTACCTGTATTAATCACTTGACCTTACCTGGAAAAATGACGACCTCGGAGTATAATTCCCTGTTGATACCACCTGCTGTGTACACGATCAACTCTGAATTGAATCGGTATGCGACACACACCATAGAACTATTATTCATGTACCTATAGTCATACATACAAACAGCAGAAAATCGAGTAGAAACTTCTATCTTTTTTTTTCTTTTTTTCTTGAAACCGATTGCAATTGTATTTAAATTGGATCTAGCTATATTGTCGACCAGGAGACGGCTCGTTTTATGCAGAAAATGAAATTGGTGCAAATTACTTAAAAATCAACGTGCAAGCCAAATTTTTATTTATTGTATTTTCGTGCACAGTATATTACCTTCTATATATAACCAAGGATGTATATTTAAATATATGCCCTTGATATAACTGTTAAGTTCTAGGGCAAAATATTCTGGATCGTTGGGACACACAGATGTAGAAAATCGTAGAGAGAGTCATTTTCAGTAATATAACAATCTAAAAATGCATTAACTCGATCATATTATAAAAGTCAATTTTATCAACGGTCTTGGTATTGTGCTCGAATCACATAAAACCCATGCATATGGCATTGAAATAAGACTAAAAAGTGCAAAAATGTCAGTGTCATAAAACTGCATATAAACGTACAAATACTAACTTAGGTATACTGACACAGCCCGTGGTTTACAGTATATAACACAACTGTCTGTATAAACGATTTCGGCATTATCAGGGACCGACCATTTAACTTGAAGGGGGGGGGGCTATGGTTTTTTTCTAACAAAATATTCTGGATCTGATTTTATGTGGAAAAAATATTTTGGCTGCCAAAACGATGAAAAAAAATTTTCTGAAGGAGGCTTTCTGCCCAAAAAAATAATGTTAATTTTGAAAAAAAAATATTTTGTTAATACGCGTGCAAAAAATAAATAATTTCTGTCCAGAAAAAAAACCATAACCCCCCCCCCCCCCCC
>MJUU01013938.1:78257-93496 GCA_002080025.1 Modiolus philippinarum | reverse complement strand
CCCCGTGGTAGAGATGTATGCTCTTTATTTTCTTAGATATGGTGTACTTGTACATGAGATAATATCTCATGTGTACACTTTGTTCAATTACTATTATGTAAATTGTGTTAATTCTAAAACCAAAGGATTAACTCCCACCATCGTAGTTATGTCCTTAGCTATATTTGATATTACTGATTATTCGGATTTCGTTTGGTTTTATTCATTTTAACATTTTTGAAATTATGGATTTCCTTTGTTTGGGTTCTAGTGCTGCTGATAAGGAATAAATTTCCGAAATGGACATACAGCTCATTAAAAGTACTGCAGTTCGAGTTGACATATGTGTTATGGTCTCATGTTCATTTAGTCCATATCCTTTCGTAAAATATCAAAGCCACCATAAGATCTTCAATGAACGGTGAGAAAACCCCATTCAAATGGGTATTTTGAAGTAATTCTTTTTTAAATGCACTATTTTGGTAATTTTTGAAGAAATGTTTAAACTGCAGATCAAAAATCTTACTTTTAAGGTAACAGGTACGTAAATAGCAAAGTTTCCGGATTTCGATGAAATTTTACATCAAATGAAGCTGAATTCCAATGTGAAATAAAATCGGTAGAGCAATTTTTATGTTTGAAATATGACCGATTGAAAAATAAATCAGTTATGTTGTTTTCAAATAGAATCCATGTAAACCGTACAGAAAAACAATACATTAATCGTCTTTAAATTGTGCGTTTATCAAAGCGTACCCTACAATTTTTCTGCAAAAGTATATGTTTTAAACAATGAAATTCCTATTTTAATGGTGTAAATTTTATATAGGGTCACCGAATTAATTTAACCGGTAGAAATAGGTGAACATAGAATAGGCACGCCAAAAATGGATTTTTCGATAAAACCCGCCGTCAAAATAGCGACGTCGTCGATAAAAGTTATGATTTTAGACGTGATTTTAAGGATCAACATCTATTTAGCTATATATACCAAGAAAACGAACTCGGTGACCCTACAAAAAATTATATCAATAAAACAGAAATTTCTTTGGCAACATAATATCAATTTTTCTGAAAAATTGTAGGATATAGTTTGAAACGACGATAATTTTAGGTGAAAATTTAAAAAAAATTACGTTCATTCTAAAGCAAATTTATAACGTTCACTGGTAGAGGCGCTTATTTACGTACCTCTCACCTTAATATCTAAATTATACCAAAATGCATGAAATTGTTAAATAATGTATCACAACAAGTAAAACATGATGAAATAAAATTTTCAAAAACGCTTTAATGATTTGTTCATGTTTAAATGTTGGATTTAAACTGCAGACTTTAAATCCTACTTTTCAAACATGCTAAGAGTCATGCAATTTGTATGTTACAACATAAAACTGATTCCAAATGATAAATAAAGAAATATTTTCAAAAAGCTGAATGGCTTTGCTATTTTTAACTTTTAAGTTTAAACAGCAGATTTGAATATCTCATTTATTCTAAAATCCATTACATTGTTATATCACAACATAAAAAAACTGCTTTGAAATTATAGGTTGAAGTAATTTCAAACATTTTTTTTTATTTCTACCATAAACTTAATACACAAATCAATTTTGCATATCTTCTGCATTTTCAGTCAAATTGCAACATTCACATTGTCTACATGTATATCTATATCAATATTTATACAACGATGTCATAAAATGTAATTAGATATCCTTCATTAATTCTTTTTTTTTCTAATATAGGGTCAAATCCTTCACTTGAATTATTAAAAACTTCATTTTTACACCGAGCGTAGGGTTAGGTATAAATCACTTATGGCCCATCGCACCCTCTTGTTTTAACTAACTCTTAAATCTTTTGTATCAACAATCAGTTTCTTAATATATTACAAGTATTGGTAGTGTTACCAAGTCAAAAATTTTATAAATAGTGTAATAAGTGTAGAGTTTTATATATTTCAGCTTGAATTAAATCTACACTTTCATTTTTTTATATTTTTAATTTTCATGACAATGCTATGAACTTCATCTGAAGACAAATAAATCACAAACAATATTATTTTTTATACACTCGAATTGACTTATAACTGTAAAACGTGCTGAACAGCCTGATTTTATTACAAAAAATAACTCTACTTGATTTTCAAAAACAGAGTCTACATTATAGAAGTATTGACTTTGGCTGAGGTCTACTCATGACTGTTTGAACTTCGTCAACGATTGATTGACCGCGGTAACTCGTTGACGAGGTCCGTTTAGTCTTGAGTAAACCTCAGTCAAAGTCAGTAAATGCTTTATTTAATAAGAAAATACCGAAGTTATTGTGAACTTAGTAGTTTCTGTATATGCGCATTGCGACAACTCATGTCTTTTCAGTGCAGAAATGTAATGAGAAAATGATAGCAAAACCAGACTTTAAACAGTTTCATTATCAAATGATCAACAAAAATGACAATTTGTTAACAAAACTGTCCCACTAATTTTTAGAGTCTCCGTATCATTTTTTAAATTGCAATCGATAGTATTTTTTCCATAGTTTGTGATGTTAGTCGTATCATATATATAATTTAAAGTAATATTTTGAAAAGCGTTCATTTGACTGAAGTTATTATGGCCCAAGTTCTCTTATCACTTTTCATCGGAGCTAATGGGACTGAAGGTACTGGTAAAATATCAAAATAATCAGTACTTGTATCAGAAAGAAGTTCATCAAAGTAATTTCAATCAGTGAAGTCGTCTGAAAGAAAGTCCAAATTTCAGGTAAATGTTACTACGGTTTGGATTCAGGAGCTTTCCAAAGTATAGCTGGCTATTCACGTCATAGGGTCTTCCCAATGGCATCTCACGTCAGTTTCTTAGTGTTGCAATCAGTCGAACCTAAAATATAGGTAAGACATTAATTACATTAATACATGTATTAACAATATAACCAAAATCAATCTTAAATAATGTTTACCACGTGTAAGTCTTTTCCAGAAGAAGTTTGTTGGTTTTCGGCACTAATTTGTGACAGCCATGAAAATGGTATGCACTCTATACAGTGTAGTATCATAAGACCTTTGGCAAAATATCAAGTCTATTGCATGTAGTTGCTGAAAAAAAGACTTCGACGAATATTATGTCTATGTCCACTATGTATAAAGTTTCAGTAAACAGGAAGCAGATGAGTGACTACCCTAAAATCAGTATACACATGAAAAAAAACGTCTTCTACATGAAGATGCTGAAAAAATGTGACAAGGATGATGACACAAGATGACGGTTAGTCCAAAAGTGGACTTTTAATGCCACTTCTACATAAATGCATTCAAAATAATGACCTACCTGAGTACTTTTTAAGACTGGACTTAGCCTTTCCTCCGGTTGCTGTCTAGGATGTTAACTGATGTGGCCCTTAGTGAATGGTTGGTATATTTTCTGGATGTCTACTGCATTTTCACCTGTTGAAGAGTCTATTGTGAAAAAAGTGGCATTTTTTTCGAACCCTATTCAAGAATCGGTACGTCATACCTTCTAAGGACGTCGAAAAAAATGCATCACAATTAGGATTTCTGCCCTTTCTGTATCTCATGAAACAACGAAGTAGAATACAGAAGGAACAAAAAAGTGGTATTTGCAAAAAGCAAAGTTCAAAGACATGCCCAAAACGACAACACGGAAAACATTGTATTAGACAGATACAAAACACAGAAATAATACAACATTCAAACCAAGGCACTCACAGTGTGAGCTCTCATGAAACTGAGAGTGACAGCAGGTGCTCCTGCTCTTTTAACATCACTCGTTTTGTTTTTACTGGGTACATGTGATCACCTGAAATAGAATAAACAATTAAAAAGTATTCTTTAGTGAATTTGAAGTAATAATGATACGCTAGTGAATTTTAAGTAAATATAATATGTGCGACTGTTCTACAGATTCATTTGAACTAATGGACATAAATGATACACCAATTTCAAAGTGTATGTCACTATTTGTCTGTTATATTTCGACAGAGATGGCGAACAAAACAGTATAGAATTACTCATTTTAATAATTGTAAATGTAATCATTAATGAGCTGTAATTGGTCACATTTCAAAAGTTATCAGTGTAGTCATTAATCAGCCAAAACTCTGATTACATGTAATTTAATTTAATCAATTACTTTAGAAATACCAAAATACTAAAGTTACAGAATAAACAGTTAATTTTAATATTCTGTACATGTGTTTCAAGGGGCAACCTCTCATTAGCAGCATTAGAATCAAATAATATGAAAGCCATAAGCCAAAAATAGTCAAATAAGAAGTACTAATTACCAAAAATACCAAAATAGGAGGCCAATTCCATTACTAGGTACATACGGCTATTCAAAAATAGCCTTTAACCATAATTACTTAAATGATTACATTCTGATTACAATAGAAATATTAAAATCTCAAATCATTGATCTTTTCATACCAAATACAAATAAATCGCATAAAGCTTTATACAGTTACGTTGTAATATAATGGAAAACATTGTGCAAATACAACTAATCTCGTTTTATGTATATCAACAAAAGTTATTCTGAAGGGTAAAATGCTTGTTCGATCAGCCAATGATATTTTTTTTCATAAATTTGATCACAAATACAAAAAGGAAAATTCAGTAGTATTTTGATTTTGTGACAAATTAAATTGTGAATCCCAAAATGGAGGAAAATACTTATTTTGTTTAAGTGTTTGTCTTCTGAGTGAGTTCAGCATATACTAGTAGTTTTAACTTTGAAAAGATTTTGCAAATTTTGCACAGTTCGTCCATTCATGCCATTTTCTAATTGTTTTTTCCCAATTTATCTTTTGAACCCCCATTCCATGGATCATATTACAATTTTATTACATGTAAATGGTCTTATAAAAAAAAAGATAAATTTGTGAAAATTTTAGTCCAGATTAAATTTTAATTATGGTCATAATTAATTATTGTTTATTTTGGAATCAAAATTTCAATTCTTTATTTTATCACTGTTAATTTTACATTTGGGTTGACTGGAAGAAAACAATTTAATATGAAAAAGAAAGGAAATGGGGTAAATGTCAAGGAGACAATATCCCATATTCAGGTTTAAACGACCCAAAACAAAGCATCTAGGGGTCACCGTACAGTCTTCAATACAATGAGGAACCTCACACAATAAAGCAAGCTCTAAATGGCCCCAAAAGGGTAAAAAAGTGAACAAATCAATGGAAACAAACCACATCCATTCGTTTTGGGACATTATTATACGTGTACATGTATAACAATTAGATTGTCTTTAAAATCATCCAGTATGCATTTACAGAAAACCATCCCAAGATTTGAAATTAAAGGGGTATGGGGTATGGAATGATTATGCATATGACATATTCATAATAAACACAATGAGAAAAATACTATCTCAACATGAACAGGACCATACCAAGATTTGAAAATAAAGGGGTATGGAGTGATTGTGCATTTAACAAATTCATATAATCACAACGAGAAAAATACTCAACATTAGCGGATCCAGAGGGGGTTCCGGGGGTTGGAAACCCCCCTTTTTCTGGACAATCATGTATTTTTTAATGAATATTCTTATGTTTTTTTAAGAAATGCCCCCGAAAATTTTCTTTCAATTCAAATTGGAACCCCCCCATTTCTAATTGTCTGGATCCGAGCCTGTTAAAAAAATAAAAGAACCTAATTCTATTCTAGTAAGAAAAGAACATTTAACATAAATATTGCAATTTCTTAATCATAGCTATTTAAATATTAAATGAAATGAGATGTAATTATAATTACTCTCCAATGTAATCATAAACTTACTTTCATCATGCTAAATCTGCTGCTATCATTAATTTGGTTTAATCGTACATTTGGGAAAGTAATTGTTATTTATTTAATTTTAATTTGATGAATGTAAAGTGCCACCCATTTTAAAACAATATAAAAATATGGGTGCTCTTAATAATTTTTTTTAATTTATTTATGTTTTTTTTTTTTTTTTGCAGAAAGAAAAAAATATATAAATCTGTTCTTGAGAACATGCAGCCTTCTGCAGCATTTCGGTCATTTTGGTGGTTTTGTGTTAAATATCAAATACCGAAGTTACTGTTAATTTAGCTTCTGCATATGCATATTTCGACAACTTACGTCACTTCAGTGCAGATCAATTTGGAAATATCTTCAATATGTAAATAAACATGTTTTCATCCAGGTCTCTGGTTGCTTCGAAATCATTTCTTATATTTCTAATTCTTTCATATTTTCTCGACCTTGTCTTACATAGTATAGTAATTGAGAACCGAACCGTCAGTCTAAAACGAATAATGGCAACATCGGATAATCAAAGAAACAGAGACATAACATGTGCACGGTACAGAAAAGAAAATGAAGAAATATATATATACAAAAAAAATGAACAACACGAACGAATACTAGAGGCTCTCAGGAGCCTGTATCGCTCACTTGGCTTTCAGTTGCCACAATCGTGGTAAAATTGTAAGTTATACAGTTGATCTTCAGTCTCAAACTTTTGTGCCTCAAACACCACCAATATCTTGAACAGTATTTAAAGTCTGGTCATGTTTTACTATATTTCTTTGTTGGGCTTTTTTGACAAAAAACGTTCTTGATAATGACCACTTTTGACACCAGTTTTGAAATCAAGACGTCATTTTGTAAATGGCGTCTGTCTAATAATTTTAAACATCGGTTTTGAAGTCGCAACATCAATATCTATTTGGACAAAAATATTTCATTGAAATAGGACAATGTTGAAATTTCCTGCCTTTTTGGCGGCCATTTTAAAAATGGCAGTCAACAAATAATTTTTAACATCGGTTTTAAAGTTGCGACATCAATACCTATCGAAACCAAATTTCGTTTAATTGGACAATGTTGAATTTTCCCGCCTTTTTGGCAACCATTTTGAAAATGGCGGTCAACGAACAAGTGCTAACATCTGTATTGAAGTTGCGACATCAAATACCTATTTGGGAACCAAATTTCATTGAAATCGGACAATGTTGAATTTTCCCGCCTTTTTAGGCGGCCATTACCAAAATGGCGGTCAACGAACAATTTCTAACATCAGTTTTGAAGTTGCAACATCAATACCTATTTGGTACAATGGCCGATAGCGGCCGACAGTTTACTTTTTAGAAAGAGTAAAAGTGTCCAAACATTGACGTTGCAAATTTGCATTTTTGTTAAAAATGCAAAACTAAACATATGGAAACTCATATTCTAATTCATTTTACTAACAAATGTAAAACTGTCACGATGTTAATGCAATTGACAGAACTTGTTTTTACAAAAAGTAAAAATGCCACTTTTCTAAAAACATGGCATTTTCTTCTTTTCGTTGGAATAATTGGGTTAATGACCAACACACTAACCTTGCCGACTTGATAACCTAGTTATGTGGAAAATGAGTAATGTAATCTGTGAAAGTCATTAAAAAGTGAAACTTCAATATGATGACGTACGTTAAGTTTTATCTGCACTGGAGAGACATAAGTCGTCGATATTCGCATGTGCAGAATTTAAATTCACAGTAAGTTTTGTTACCACTAGGTCGATGCCACTGCTGGTGGACTGTTAGTCCCCGAGGGTATTCACCAGCCCAGTAGTCAGTACTTCGGTACTGACTCGAAAGCCGATTCTATTTGGAACTTTACAATATCTAATTTTCTGTAAATTTAGTTGAAAACTATGGAGTATCTCCCTCATGCAAAGCTTTGCCCAAAGCTGATTTTGGCTTTACATTTACATTATTTTGGTTATTTGTTCTCCATCAGTTTTTAAACATCTTTGAGTTTATGGTCTTCCATACGTTTAGATTTTATCTGCACTGAAGAGACATAAGTTGTCGAAATGCGCATATGCAGACTTTAAATTCATAATAACTTCTGTACTTAGTGATTTAAAAGAGTACCGTCCTAATAAAAGTTGGAATACCATATCCTGTCCTAAATGATTAGCACTTTCTCAATCCCGAAAGGCTAATGATGGATCGGGTTAAATCCGAAATATGGTGATAAATCGAATAATATGTATAAATATAAACGATATATTTATTCATGAATACAAAAACAAACGAGGAATAGAGTTTACTATAATAAATAAATTTTCAATTTTCAATAATTCCAATTGATAAAATCAAACACTAAATAAAAGATCCAATAGCCATTTGATGATCAATTTTATTACTTGTAAATTAACAGCTAATCAATCTTATCGCTTGGGTAGATATGACCTGATGACTATAACATCTGCATAACTCCATAAATCTTTGATGTTTTTTAATAAATCTTTCTCTAATACTTAATCACTGAGATACTTTTATTTAATCTATTACAATATAATTAAACAAAAAATATTTCAAAAGAAAAACTAACAGCAAAACTTTAAATATATCACCTTTTAACTAATCAGCTTTTAACATAATTAATTCAATCTATTAAAATTTTTTAAGGTGTAGGCCATCCTAATAGTTACAATTGAGTTGAATGTCAAAATGAGAGGTAGGTGTACGGGTCCTATGTTCGAACCTTTATTAGTATGGTACTCTTTAAGCACTCTTTATCAAAATGGTGTTTTAAATGACATATTCTGATTTACGAAGACGTTATCTCTTGGTAAATTTTCCAGACTTCTGACCTTCAAGGTAAGTGTGCCGGTCATTAACCCAATTATTCCCAAGGAAAGAAAATGCCATGTTTTTAGAAAAAAAATATCTGTCCATTGCTTTAACAGCGTGGCAGATTTACATTTGATGTGAAATGTAAAATACTAAACTATTACGGACTTTTTAAGGAAATGTAACTCTGTCAGTCAGATGCGAACTGGTTAACGTGAATTGAAAAGGTACCTGTGTAGTATTTAACGAGTAAACGATAGTGATTGTCATGGTATATTATATTATTTATATATTTTGAAAAAATTTTTAAATGTTACCTTAGGTTAATGTAGGGGATGTTGTTTAAGCTGATAACGCAATGAACTCCTCTAGGGTTCTGTATTCTTTTATTATTACAATGAGGAAATATAACCCTACAACATATGATAACAAAACATAAACAAAACAAGACAGCACATTGACAAATACGGCCAATGGGAGATAACTCTAAATTGACATTACTCCAGCAAATACAAAATTGCGTGTACTAGAATTCATTGTGTTTTATGCACATCTCGTATACACAAGCATATATTTATATACACATATATGAGTCTCATGATATTAATGTAGTCTCGAGAAAAATACAATAATAACAAATACACATACAAACAAGATTACGTAAATAAAAATAGCTCTGCCACATTAATAAAATGTAAGAAATAAAGAATAATCTGCATAAAGCATTATTATACAATGATAATTGCGACTACATGTAACAAAAATAAGCGAATGCTTCAAACAAGGACTTGTATACGTGCTTGCTTCAAAATACCATAGTCGTTCACTACACAACACACAAATTTGTTACACACGTGATGCATACATCACCATCAGGTCATTTCTTACGTAATTTAGCCACAGGTATCACAGGTGAAAATTGTTTATTGCCACAATCAACATCGGGGATGGCTATCAAAGGGTCATAAAATGATTGAACCATAAACAGTCTGCTCTATTCAAAATTGATTTGTTTTTAGATTTTTTTTTTAAACAATAATAAATTGTTCATTTTTAAAGTATTTTAAAATATTGACAAACAATATAATATGAATCACAATTAATGTTGTTGGGTCATCACAATCTAGCTGTCACCATATTGCCTGTTGTCTGGTGTAGAATTAGTGAAAATGACGGTTTTCAAATCGATTTTGACGAGATAATATCTTTATCTTAAGTGAAAAGAATTACACCGACGGATAGCCTATTTCATCTATTTTCACCACGTATTTGTACAAATTAGAAAAGTGTATTTGTTCTCTCCCAATTCTGTTCTAAAAAGGGGTTACTTCACAAAAAATACAATATTTACAATGCCTTATATAGGGAATACTTATGAAAATATTTGAAATTTTAGAATCAATCTTGACGAGACTAAATCCATCCGATTCTCATAAGAATTATACCGAAAGAAAGAGAAATTTATGTAGAATAAGCACATAGTTGTACATTTTAAAGAACGCAATTCTAAATCTTGGTATTTTCTATTTTTTACAATCTATCGTTATATTTCTATGTACAAAATACGACAATCCAAAGGTAGCCACTTTAGTCACGTGACTGGTCGATGACGCTAATAGTTTAACGTGATTTGCTCATAGGTGCACAGTTTTACATTTAAAACTAAAAACACAAATTTGCCATGTAAATGTTTGGACACTTTTTACTTTTTTGAAAAAGTAAACTGTCGGCCGCTATCGGCCATTGTAATTTTGAAACCAAATTTCATTGAAATCGGACAATGTTGAATTTTCCCGCCTTTTTTGGTGGCCATTTTGAAAACGGCGGTCTATGAACAATTTTCAACACCAGTTTTGAAGTCGCCACAGCATGGCAAACATTTCATCATTTTACGCTTAAACCATCATCTTCTATAGTTTTGGAAATAAAAGACAAAAAAAAAAACGAAAATATTAAAAATTCGGTGAAAAAAGGGCAATAACTCCCACAAGGGTTTATGGATTTTCCTCAAAATTTCAGGATGGGTAGATCATGATATGCTGAACGTTTGTACAATTTACACTTGACCTCTATCTGTTACACTTTTTGAAATGAAAAATAAAAAATGCAAAATTTTTTATAATTTTACGGAAAAAGGGCTATAACTCCGAGATGGGTTTTAGAATATTCTTCAGAATTGTCCAGTGGGTAGATCTCATCATGCTGATCATTTTTACCCTATGTCAGATTTTTATACCCCGCCACACGAAGTGGCGAGGTATTATGTGATACCCTCAGTCGTGTGTCCGTCCGTCCGTCCCCGAAGGTTTCCGACTGATAACTTGTGAACGAAATAACACAAGGTCTTAAAACTTGGTATGCAAGTTGTTTAACACAAAGCTCAGGTCACGTTCGACTTTGGGTTCAGAGGCGTAAGGGGTTCTGGACACTAGCAGATATGTTTCGATCTTGTTTGGCCATTTTGATCTTATCACGATCTTAACAAGCTTAACACAGTTTTGTTAAGACTGTGTAAGATATCCAGTCGTATTTCAAGATAATTGCTTTCAAGGACGATTAAGACCTGTTCAGTTTATCAAGATCAAACAAGATAACTGCGTCAGGATCTTGTTTAATCTTAACAAACTTAATTCGTCTTGATTGTTCCTGAACGAAAATAACAAGTCATTCTTGTTTAATCTTGAATTATCTTAACACGTCTTGATTGTCCTTGAAATCAATTATCTTGAAAACCAACTTAAAATCTAGCACTGTCTTAACAAAATTGTGTTAAGCCTGTCAAGATCATAATAAGATCAAAATGGCCAAACAAGATCAAAACATATCTGCTAGTGGGAGTTATGCCCCTTGAAACTGAATTTTTTCGAATTCTAGGGTTTCCGACTGATAACTTGTGAACGAAATAACACAAGGTCTTCAAACTTGGTATGTAAGTTGTTTACCACCAACCTCAGGTCAAGATCGATTTTAGGTTCAGAGGTCCAAGGGGTTCTGAAGTTATGTCCCTTGAAACTTTGAAATTTTGCACATTTTAGGGTTCCGTTCTCATAACTTTTGAATGAATTAACATACTATCTTAAAACTTGGTATGTAAATTGTTCACTATAAAACACAGGCCAAGTATAACTTTGGGTTTAGTGGTACACATAGTTCTGGAGTTATGCCCTTTTTAACGTAGAAATTTTGTGAAACGTGGCGGGGTATCATGTAATGCACCACTATAATTTTTGATATCTGTAACGGTTTTCGAGTAATTTGCAAAGAACAGCAATTTACCCCTATGTTCTATTTTTAGTAACAGCGGCAATGTTGTTTGGTCTACGGACATAAAAATCACAAACTTGAAAGTGCATACCCTGGTGATGATTCAGGCCAAGTGTAGTTAGTATTGGCCCAGTAGTTTCAGAGGAGAAGATCTTTGAATAAAAGTTAACAGACGGACGGACGACGGACGCCGAGTGATGGCAAAATCTCACATGGCCTATGGCCAGGTGAGCTAATAAGTCAATTAATACTTTCTCCAGTAACTTTGTGCTATCATTTATAAAACAATGTGTTAGTTTGATTAAAACAATCGGTGAAAAATTATCACCCTCGACGTTTTCTCGGGTGATAATTTTTACCTCGTGTGTTAATCTACCCTAACACCTTCATCCAAGGGCAATATGTTTATATTATTTAACATTTTTTGTTTTGAGGTTTTAATAAACTATTGAATCTTGACTTTTTATTTTGAATTGAAAACTTTGTAGCACACATTAACATACCCCTAGTTTCTTCATCTTTAAGAACAATCTTCATACATAAATAAATATGAACAAAAATGTTATTGTAAAGAGCAATAAAGAGCAAAATAAAGAAATATGTATCTTTCCAATCTTTCTTATTGCGTTTTGTCCTATTGTTTTCCTTTACCTTTTCAGGATAGTAGTCTTAGAGTTAGTAGTGTACCTGTGTTGGGTTTTATTCGTATGTTTATTATGCTTTTGGAAAACGAGATAGACAAAGGGGAGATTTGGGAACGCAGAAACTGGTTGAACCCTTTCACTAACTCCTGTAAGTGCCGGTACCAAGTCCGGGTATTCCGAGTTCATTATCAAGGTTTGTCTTACCCCGGTCTTACCTTAATTTTGTGTTTTCTATTGCAGTTTGCTTGTGGATTAAGGCATGTGATTGTAGTTTTCGGCCATGTAGGTTTTTACTGTTATCTTTTGTTTGTAATGTACATTTGCTTCAAAAATATAGAACTATACTTTGTTTTTATGTAGTCAGAGATAATTAGTTTCTACAACGAGAACTAAGTTGATTATGAAATTTCTCACATCGAGTTAAATAAATTTTACAGATGCTTGAAAACGAGGTTTGCCGTGTTTTTAAACATTTGAAAATTTATTTAACAAGATGTGAGAAGTTTCATAATTAACGTGTTCAAGTTGTAGAAAATGTTTTTCTAATGACATTATGTAAAGCACCGAGGATAATGTTCCCAATAGATTTGGTGGGAAATTAAACGCAAGTTGTTCTCTCACTAGAGACGAGAATATTAACAAGGGCATTATGATTTTTATTATACTTAATGCTTAATGTACACAATAAGTCCTCGATTTACGTTATGTTTGAAAATAAAATGATAATAATATGTTTTATTAATGCAACATCAAAAACACATAAACAAATAGTCAGTACTGTTTTACTACTGTATCGAACTGTGGCAAAATCGCTTTTAATTCTGCAGTTTAATTTGTGACAAGGTCCTTTTTCATATATTATAAGGTCATTTTTATTTTACTTCTGAATACATTTATAACTAAAAAGCTTTAATTATTGTTTTCAACAACAAAAGTGACGAGGAAATAAGAATTTGTATACATCGATGACGTCTTCGATCGGAGCGGATGTTAATTTAGACATTAACACAAGTTGCTAACGATTTACACATGTTGCTAATGATTGGCGTGGCTAATGAAACGTTGCTGAAAATTATCAAATGCCGGTTATGAAATGAAATAACTGGATAATGTAAGAAATTTGCATAAAGTATAATAAATATTTTTATCAACCCGGTCAGGCGTTGGTTAAATTTGCTAGAAATTAGAGAAATTCAGTTGTCAATTAATTTATCATATGTATTCGTCTAGTTGAATTTAGTCATACCCACTCTGCCATTAAATTTAATAAGTTATCCTACATTAATTCTACTTTTTCATAATCTGTTGTCAAACCCGTCAGCATCATTAAAAACTTCAAATTAACATCGATCATAGTGCGTGGTAAAATTAATTATAACCTATAGGGCTTAAGCTTTAAGATTTATTACTGCTACTTTTTTGCATACGTCGGTGTCTGTCCCTCTGTCCATCGTAAACGATTTTTTAAAAAATCTCTTCTAAAACCACTTTGCCAATTTTATCAAAGTTAGTCTGAATCATTTCCAAAATATCTAGTTTCTAAACTGTGTCCGAGGAGTTCAAGGACTAAACGATATGGCTACCGTTTCTAAAAATGTAATGTAGGGGTACATTCCATTTTTTGGTAAATAACTCCAAAATCTTTAAAGGTAACAAGAATTAATCTGATGAAGTAGAATTAATCAACATGACAAGACCTGCATACCCGGCAATTTTGAAGAAAATTTGAAAGGTAGAGGTCAAATATAAATTACAAAAATGTTCCCATTAAAAGAGAAAACCCTGTGTTTCTGAAGAAAATCTGAGTATCCATTTGGGATTCATAGTCTTACATTTGCGTTTTTCACATTTAGTCTTGTATCTTAAAACTATATGAGATATGGTTAAGATTAAACCAATCAATTGAAAAGTATGTCAAGGGCTACATTTTAAAACTGCTGAAATAAATCCTTACGACAATTATTTCAGTTAGAGATACAAAAAAATTGGATGGCGGGCATTATTATAATGTTAGAAAGTACATCTTTGGAGCTTAGATAAGAAATGAAGATATTTTTAGTTCTTCATAGTAATAATGCTAAATATGAAAGGTAATGGTTTTAGTATTTTGCCAATACATCTTTTAATAAATAACTAAATACCGAAGTTACTGTGAATTTAGTTTCTGCATATGCGCATTTCGACAACTTAAAGGGAAAGTTCACTCAAAAAAATAATTTTGATATGTTATTCAAACATGTATTTTAAAACGTTGTTGCCGTGACCCGTTTTCAGATCTTAAGTGGTTATTCTATAATTTGTGTTTTTGTATCAAAATTTTAACAAGCAGGGGGCTGCCATATTGACTTCTTCCGGTACCTTATACAAGGCTTCCGGTACCTTATATAATATGATTTGATTGGTCAGTACTCGATATCCATATACCATATAGGAAAAATAAACTACAATGTACGCTATCAATTTACGTCAATCAAAACATGAACATGAAGTTAGGGGAAAAAACTATTAATTGTCCGAATTTCGAGTTTCTATTATTAATGAATAGAAAATGTTATAGAAACTAACCCTTTTTCAAAAGAATGTAAATTTCGTGCATACCTTTATTTTACTCCTTTCAAAAACAAATGTGCACACGTGCGGATATTTTTCACGGTTAAGAAATTGTGCATTTACACTTCGTTGTTGACAAAACTTAATCCTCTGTAACATGTTACCTTGT
>MJUU01013938.1:48305-77666 GCA_002080025.1 Modiolus philippinarum | reverse complement strand
TAGCAGACTTCAAAACAAAACAAAAATACTAAATGGCTAAATACACAACGCTTGCTGTACGGTGCGAGTTTGTCGTTCCCGACAAGGAGGCGGTTGGCCTTTGCTTTACCCAAGAAGCTTCAATGTTCGACAACAAGCATAGAGGTCTCAATGTTTGTTCTTTTTTTTTGTTTGAAAGTTAAAAATCTGAAGATCCTTTTTTTCATACAAACAGATACTGTCCTAGTCAGCGAGTTTTATTATGCTGATGTGCGTGATTTGGATTGTGTGTCTTGTGCTTTTTTACTAATATGGAACTTCTTCATATTGTCCCGACTCAACACGTATTCTGATGAGACACATGTGCTAGGCTCCTTATGCACTTAGGCATGCACGTGTCCTCATATCCCACTAACTGCTATGTAGGATCAAAACGTGTATGAAAAGGAAAAATTTTTTTCAGTCATAGAAAAAAAACGTTTACCACAAGTAATAAGTAAACAAATAACAAAGCAAGAAATCTTAAAAAAAAAAAAAATTAGAGACATATTTGCCACACACGTGTCTTTTTTTATTTTTTTAACAATTTTTTTCAGTTAATTTTTTTTTTCAATCGCTGAACTTTTGTACAGTACACTTCATGTACAACATAACCCTTAGTCACCTGGTAACGATGTTTATTGTGGTTTGTTTATTCCCACCAAAACTTTACCTCACCTACGCTAGGTGTGGCACACGCCTGTACACATATTTAAGGTAATCATTAAATTTACCGCACGTGACTTTAAGATATTTACAAGTTATAGAAGCAAAAGGTGTTATCATAAAACGGTGCTTTTTTTGCATTATAGTCTAAAAAGGGTGTTTTTGAAAAGTACCAATTTAAATTTAACAACGTTAATTTATTATTCATTTATACTGTATAATTATGTATTTAAAAGAAAAAAAATGCGAAAATTTTGCCGATTTCCGAACAATCAACTACAGCTTCAAAGAAATATCAGCTTTTGTAATTAAAAACTTTTGCGCTCATGTCTCGGCTGTAAGCTTGAGATCCGACATCCATGGATACAATAAGATATCTTGCAGTATCATATTTTCTGTTCTATCCGCTTTCAAATGCATCAACAATACATCAAGCATTTTTAACTATCTTGTTTCAAACCTATAAGGCAAGAGTGTAACTGTGTATTTATTTCACGACAACTAATCTTTCCGGAATACATTATTTAAGCCGTGAGTATGTTACGGAATAAAGTACACCTAACATAATAAAATGGAAGGTATGCACTAGGACTTGCTTACACAAGTTCTCCTTACTTCTGACAGAGACATATAAAATGGTTCTATATGTCTCTGCTTCTGACAAGACTGACACGTAGTCAAGAAACAGGATTTTTAACATAAATGGAATAAAAAATGTTAATTTGTTAACCCGAATACATATATCTTTATTATCAATAAACACAATTTCAATCTGGGACTAGTTAAATGTAGATTAAATTTTAGCTTCAATGGACAGTAGATCCAAGAAAGTGGGATAAATTCCTTGTTTTGTTGAACAAAATGTGTCAGTTTGTTCCTTGTATATTTTCTTAATATCCTCTTTATTCCGTATAGTTACTGAGATGAAATCTTGAATTTGATTTTGAAATTGTACCCGGATAAAAACTTCAAGTGGGGAATTCTTTATATTTTATTCTCATACCTATTTGATCACCCCAAACTGATAAAATACATTTATAGTAAGGCGTAATTTTGTAATTTGTGTAAGCCGACAGCTCTGCCCCGGGGAGAGTGACACGTGCGTATATTGAGACGACAGTGAAATATACACAGACAGAATGTTTTACGACTGTTACAATATACAATCACCTCATGCAGGTAGTCACACAAATTGAAAAATATATATACATATTCACATCTCTCGGAAATTATGGTAACAGAGATGGTTTAGAAATACAATATTATAAATATTATTCTGCTTGCACGATTTATTTATTCTTTTTTTGTTTGGGAAAGAATTCTTTGAATCCTAGATTAATTTCATAAAAATGATGAAAATAAAGAAAAAAACTAAAAGCAGATATCAAGAGATTATTTTCAGTATTTCTATGTCCTTATTAATATGAGAACGAAAATAATAAAACGATCGCCTATTCAGATGCTAAAAAATAAGCAAAATATTTCGTTGATTTTAAATTATCATACAGGTAGGTGGTTTTTGAAAAATCAGAAAACCTGACCAGTACAACGAAACTGTAATTCGAAAGTGTAATTATAAATTCCGCATGGTAACACAATGTTTTTTTTATGATAATTGTACGTGTCACTTTTCCGCAGTATACATGTACAGCGGTAATTAGATGTTGTGATATCGATTGTGTCGCCACCTATGTATACATGGCGGACCCCCAGTAGTAATTTCTTGACATTTCTAAGTTCGTTTATTGACTTTACAGATAAAGATATAATTTTTTTGTCGATGTATCATCGATGTTTGACATGTAAATAACAGAATATCAAATTTTGATTTTTGACTGAACTTCCCCTTTAATAAAAATCTTTTAAATTTCAATAACTTGTATTTCTAATCTTTTACCTCCTATGTTAAAATTGACTGAAAAGTAGTTTCCAAAAAATGCAAAAATGGATAACAGGAAACACCTACAATGGCTGAAATTTATAATTACATGCCACAATCTGCTATGGAACTACACATGAAGAACACGAATAAGACAAAAGACAAACGTAGACAACGATAGGAACTCGGGACAGCCGGATTTGGTACCGGCACTACCAAAAGCCAGTGGTAGGGTTTAACCGGTTTATGGGTACCTAAACTTCCCCTTTATCTGTCCCGTTTCCCTATAGTAAACATACGAATAAAACCCAATACAGGTAGACTACTAACTCCATGACCACAATCTTGAAAGTAAAGAAAAAAAACAGTACGTAATTTTGAAAGATGTCTTTTTTTCTGAATAAGTACTTGTATGTTGAATTTGAATTGAACAGAGAGTGACTTAAAAAGTTAAATGTATGTTAAAATAATGTAATTGCTTTTTGTATACAAAAATAAATATTGCACATGTTGTTTTACATATATACCCATATAAATGACAACTTAGTATTATTTCATAAAGTTGAATACAACATATAAGATGATGTAATGAAGGCGCTCATATTCATATTATTACAGATACAAACTATATTTATATAGGTAAAGGTGAATTTCATGGTGAGCATTATTGGCACATGTCTATCATCAGCAAATGACTAAGTACATTGAAGCCTCTGACAGATCTGACAAAACATAATCTCAAGGACAAAACATAAAGTATAACAACTTCAAAGTGAAAAACATCATCTCATCAACTACTTACGCAAACTGAAATAAAAAGTATGCAAGGTCCCAAGCAGCGAGTTTATTTTTTTTCAGATCTGAAAAGTAAAAAAAAAATGGAAAGTAAGCCAGAACCGAACTGTCAATCCAAAACGAATAAACCAAGGAAAATGACAACATCGGAAACAACAAAGAAACAGATACACAACATGAGTACGGCACACATAAGAAAAAAGAAGACACACACACACAAAGATGAACAACACGAACCCAATAAAAACCATGGGTGAGATCAGGTGCACCTATAGAATAAGCATCTCCTGCTTCTTATAAGACACCGCCATGTTGAACATGTCAAATTCGGTAGTAAGGTCAAATCCGGTAGAGGAAACAACAGTTAGGCTTTTAAAGGGAAAAATCTGTTGTTATTCGGGAAACAGATATCCCATAGCGGTCCATAAGATGGTGATGTTGACCGTAAAACTTCTGAAGGGATGACTTAAAGTTTTGGGTAACATACCCTTGTTTAAGTAGCCATTTGTGAGCAACCGGGCTCTATCAAGAAAGTCACTGTTCCGATTATTCCTGTTTGGGACACTCCACAGTTACAATCCTGCTCTAGACAAATGATTCCTTGTAGGATGTAATGACCTTATGACCAACCATGATGGCTGCCACAACAGAAAGAACTTTTACACAGGACCCAATGTGAAATACATAAAAACTTCTCCTGGCTCAATTCGAACCAAATTGAGGTAGAGTGTTCGTTTAATTGATTCTTTTAAAATATATCCGAAGAACCTGGGTGCAAATCAAGATGCCAATCACAGCTGAACAGAGTTCGACTAAACATCTGATGTGCACTACTTGTTCAGTAAAACTAAATCTTAATTGCATCTTTATTTGAAATATTCTTTTAAAACTGCATCCAATGAAGTAACCATGTAGCTAAGATGGCAGCAACAGCAAATTTTTTCTTTAGTTACTCCGCAATATCAATGTTAACTAGATTTGTAATTGCAAGCAATAGCTGATGTCACACCAGACAGCTAATTCGATAAATCCATCTTGGTCGAAGCCTCAAAATCTACATAGAAATCAATGTTCGTTGAAATTGAAATTTTGACGTATTTTGGCGACCATCTAAGAAATGGCGGCCATTTTTTAAATTCCAAAACGCCGAACATATCACTTTGGATGGTGGTCTAACTATGTGCAAAGATTGAATTCAGTTGGTCCACCCATTACAAAAAAACCGCTCGGACAAAATATGTGGAAAAATAAAAATAATAATAAGAAGAAGAATAAAACTAATAATCAGAAAAAACGTAGAATAACAACATGTCACCAAAATAAGTATGGGGTGACATAATAAATTCATTCTATCAGGAAAAGTCTGTCAGTAAATAATTGTTATTACTGAAATCAGTAAATATACATGTAAAATATGACCAAGACTTATTTTGTAAATACAGAAATTTATTGTCAGTTTTAGTAAATAATCGAATGTATTATCGAAAATTAGACAAAATAGAAAAAGACATGAATAAGTAAATACACATATGTCCTTCATACATGCATTTACCAAATGTTTACTAAATTTAAGTACCTTAATCACTCTATCCAAAGTGTGAATCGACAAATATATTTTCTACCGTTCCAGTCATGACTTTGTCCCGTTATATTAGTTAATATATTTTTGTTAAGTTTTACGTTTAATAAAAAGCATTGGAAAGTAAAAAACGTCGATTTTAGTGCATTTTTTCGTCAGTTTCGCTGGTCGTACTATTCTTGGGAACTGCTCACTGCTTTGGTAGGCGTAAATAATAAAACAACACGGACCTCTGAAAAACACGTCTTGCTACATCAAAGTTATTTACAGAGAGAGAGACCACATATATACAGAATCTACATCGGAATACATTCCGTAATCAAATTAGCATCAATTGTGGCCCATGCGGGATAACTCAAGTACAAATTCGGACAACTCGCTGATCATGCAAACCACATGTTAACACTATTACCAAGTATACCTGTGTGGCCGAATGGATTGTATAACCAGTAAAGCGGTAAAATGAAAATAAAAGGAACGTGTAACTATAGAAAAACTTGTGCGATAGTTTACCAGCAAAATAGGTAGGTATATAATATTATTTGGATAGGTACAAACATATTGTGTTATTTTCTAATCTAATAGAACGGCTGAAATACTCTGTTTGTAATGAAAATCATTAATTGTACCGGCGGTGTTATTTTCACTGCTACATATTTTCACCGTACGTATTGTTTACAATGCTAATCTTTTCACCGTTAGGGCTACTATTTTCTACACAAAGTGATACTATTTTTCCCCGTTAGCAGTATGTACAGAGATACACTATAAATATATTGTAGGTATTGACGAGCTTCAAAAACGAGAATAACTGTAATATTTCATTATCTTAACAATATGCATTCTGTCCTAAATGGTACAATCACTGAATTAAATAAAACGTAGCATATTTAAAATGGAACAACGGCAGTAGAATACTGAAGGAACAAAGGGGTGAAATTCACAAAAATCGAAGTCCAAAGACAGGGCAAAAAACGAGAAAACAGAAAACAATGACGTTAGACGCAAAAACAATAATGATAGACAGATACAAAGCATAAAAACAGAAATTACACCATTCAGAACAAAGGTGTTTCAAATGGCAAGGCGAAGTTGATGTTTTGTTGAGGATATCATTCATGTATGACCGGTAAAAATGTTGCAGTTTTACCACGAATATTTACTTTGTACCAAATATTTCAGCTGAAATTGATAAAACATAGATAATTCCACATGATTTCTATTTAATTAAGAAAATGTGAATTAATTTTTATTTGCTATATTTATATTTCATCAATTTCAGAACACTTAAATTTCAGGTCAAAAATTACTAATTATTCAAATTATCATGGTAATAGCTTGTTATTTTCATGATAATTTATTCAATATCTGGTGTAATCAAAGTTAACATCATAGAATTTCAACTTATCATTGACCAAAACAACTTTCCATTTAGAGGAAAGAAACGTATTTTGCGCCTAATGGACCAAAATATCTGGTGCTTTTGGGTTGCGAGATTTCTTACACCTTGGAGGGGGGCCTCACTCTACTCGCAAGCACATGCGAAAATCAAGATGTCTGCCATTGCTTCCAATTTTCTTGAGATTTATCCAGTATTATTTGTTTACTGATTTAAAAATTCAAACTCTTATTACAAAGAATGAATATTTATGTGACCCCAAATTTTTACTGTAATAACAAAGCGTAAGTCCTGAAAATATCATAAAATTATTTCTGGCAGTTGTTAGATCTCCGTACCACCTAAGAACACATTAGAAATTGAATCGGTGTGGCAACGGACTGAATCAATTGTTACAAAATGTCAGAAAATGTTGTTTTTTTTTTTCATTTATTAATGAACAGTAGATAACAGAAAACACTTACAATGACCGAAAATTACAATCACATGCCACAGTCTACCAGGGAACTGCACAAGAAAAACAATAAAAATAGCAAAGACAAATATTTATGCATGTTTTAAATGATGCAGTAAGAAAAAAAATTGTATAACTGTATTAAATCAAGCTTCATATACATTACAAGTTAGATTGCATCGGTAAAAATGGTAGCATTCGACCGATAGTTACGTTAGAAAATTGCAGCACTAACGGATGAAAATTGTAACACTAACGGATAAAATTCGTAACAGCCATCATTCAAACTTATACTGTTGTTATTGATGATAGATTGTCCAGTTTTGTGGCACAAGTTAGAACAGTAGTTGTATATATTATCTACATATAAACAAGATTTACCGATTTGTGCATTTTATCAATGATATCAAAAACAACATTATAATATAAATATATTAATCTTTTATGGACTTCTCTCGAGGGAACTGTTTTCCTATAGTGTTGTCTGGTGTGTATAGTGCACGAGCCGACAGGCAAGGGCAGCGAGGGCACTATTCGCACCAGACAACACTATAGGAAAACTGTTCCCGAGGGAGAAGTCCGTAATTAATTTAGTACATAACAGAAAAGAAACAAAGTGAAAGAGAGGCAAAGTATAGTAAACCGGAAGTCACGTGAGGTATAGTCCCGTCATCAAGTATAGTGTCCCGCTGTGAAGGTAAACAAATAACTGTTCAAATATAGTGACGTCAGATTATCCAATGAAATCGTAGGATTTTTACCTGTTATGTACTAAATTCTTGTAGTACCATTTTAATACATTCAGATTAAAGACATAGTATGAATAATTTCTACTGGCTTGTCGAGAATCAAGCTTAATGTCCTTCTAAATGTAAACATCGTGGTATACATTGTATTTCCCAAAAGTCTCTCTGCGAACGGTACAAAATCATGACGGGGACGGTAGAAAATAAATTTGTCGATTCGCACTTTGGATAGAGTGGTAATGAACATGATAGTAAATACCGCTCTTTCCAAAGTGCGAATCGACAAATATATTTTCTACCGTTCCCGTCATGGTTTTGTACCATTAGTTCATATTTTTTTTTTATTTTACTTCGAATAAATAGCATTGCAATTTAAAAATGTCGATTTTAGTCCATTTTTTGGTCAGTTTTGCTAGTCGTATTTTTACTCACTATATATAAGTGGCCGTATGAATTGTATAACCAGTTAAGCGGTCAATTGAACATAAAAGCGACATTTAACAAAAGAAAAGCGCTGCGATAGTTTACCAGCAGAAAGGTAAGTATATAATGTTATTTGGATAGGTACAAACCTAATGTGTTATTATTTAATCTGTAGAACGGTTGATATGGTCAGTTCGTCATGAAAAGACATTAATTATTTCGGTAGTGTTGTTTTCACTGCTACTTATTTCCACCCTACCAATTGTATGCCATACTAATCTTTCTACCGTAAGGGCTACCATTTTCTACACCAAGTGATACTAATTTTTTTCGTTAGAAGATTGTACAGAAATGCACTTAAAATATATTTTAGACACTTTAGAAACGAGAGTAACTGAATGTTTGTGTAATATTTCAGCTTAAATTGGTAAAACATAGATAAATCCCCATGATGTTAATGTAGGAAAAATATCGTTAGATATGTAAATATTAATAAATATTATTAATTTTATATCGTTTGAGAAATTTGATTGGTAGAGAACTGATCTTATGACCCACTGTATTTTTAGAGACTGACCAGAAAACAGTATATAAAAAAGTAATATCGCATGTTACTAAAAATAGTAATGCATACGGCAAGTTTCTATAAGTGTTGCTTAATTCATTTTGATGTCTTTTTTAAGAATCAATTACATGTATATATTATACACACTTGCATTATATCATAGTGCTATAACCTTTAAATAACAATTTTTTGAAATATTTCAATTTGTATCTTGCATTTAATTTTTTAGACAAGAATAAAAATATTAAGACAAGGATAAAAACTACCTTTTCAATGTTTCTGTAAATTAATAATTTACACAGACTTTAATTGTATAATATCTATTTGCTATAAATTTATATTTCATAAAATTTCGTAACAAAAATAGACTAAATAGTCAAATAATCATTGAATATTTTACAAAAGGATATAGCTTGCATTTTTATGATAATTCATTGAATATCTGGCGTTATCATAGTGATATAATGCATTATACTGCAGTAATGATTGTTTCCTGAATTCAATATAACATTGAGTTATTAAGATAACATCGTGAACTAACAAGATAATATAGCAGCATAACAACAAAATATGGGTTGATGAGCAATAAAGCAATGTTGAATGGAGATAAACCCGAGTTCAATATTAACTCCGGTGATGCCCATATTTATTGAGTATAGAAATAATTTATGACAAGCCGATGGAAAATTTATTCCCAATTTTTCAACATTAAAAAATTATTTTTGATAAAAACAAATCAATTTTTAATACTAAAAAATCAATTTTTAACATTAAAAAAATATTCTTTTATATTAAAGAATCC
This sequence comes from Modiolus philippinarum, assembly GCA_002080025.1. NCBI lineage: Eukaryota > Metazoa > Mollusca > Bivalvia > Mytilida > Modiolidae > Modiolus > Modiolus philippinarum. The sequence continues at coordinate 68,340 of MJUU01013938.1, read as the reverse complement.
ATTTTTTTAATTTGTTTTTATCTTAAAAAATCGATTTTTTAATATTAAAAAATACACATTTTTAACATTAAAAATAAGTTTTATTTTTCAATTTAGAAAACAACGGCAGTAGAATACCGAAAGAAACAAAGCACAAGGTTACATAAATCAAAGTTCAGAGACAAGGCAAAATCAAGAACACCAGAAGACGGAAGACCAAAGACACTACATACCCACAAAACACACAACCACTACATATACCACACAAAAAACTGAAGCGCTAACAGTGTGAACTCTCAAAAAACAGAGTGACATTAGGTGCTCCGGAAGGGTAAGCATGTCCTGCTCTGTATACAGCACCCATCACACTGTCAGTGGGTCAATCCAGGGTAAAGTCAAAACCGGTTAAGTCAAATCCGGGAAGACGTGAATCTAGCTGAAAATGTCAGTTTTCAATTGTGACACTGATATTTCATATCTATCTATGATGTCGTGGTGACGGCCATAGATTTTCTGAAGGGACGAAAGTAACAAGGGCTGAACATATCCCTGACTCAGCAGTTTTTTGTGACAGTGATTTTGCTCTTTCCACAAAGTCACTGTATGAACTGCACGCTCTACAGTAATGAATTTATTGTGAAATATTAACTCCATATGCTGGGGAGGTAGGTATATTGCTGCAGAGAAAGGGAAAGTTTACAATTGGAAAGTCAAAATCATCACGTTTGTCATGTAGCCTAGATTTCAGACGTCCATGTTCAGGCTGTTATTGTGACCTTATCGAAGTCAATTAAACGTTTCAAACAATTGGTATCTATTCTAGTTCGATAAAACGCATAAGGATTCAACATTATATCTTTAAATCAATGTCCCTAGAAAATCGTTTCCTAATGTTAGAAATTCAAATTTTAATATTAAAAAACAAAACTGTATTTCTAATGTTAAAAAATCATTTAGTAATATTAAAACAACAATTTTTAATATAAAAATCATTTTAAATATAAAAAAATACCCCTTTTTTAATAATAAAAAAATCATTTTTTACTATTAAAAAATCAGATTTATTTTTTAATATGAAAAATAAGTGGATTTTTTAATATAAAGAAATAGGCTGCTATTCTGACGTTATCGAAGTCAGTTAAACGTTTCAAACAATTGGTATCTACTTTAGTTCGATAAAGCGCATGAGGATTCAACATCATATCTTTTACCTGTAAATAAAGTTATTGTACACTGGTTAATTAGAATGCTATCTGTAAGCAGGGAATGTCCCTATAAATCAGCAGTTTTATTTCCAAAATAAAACACTTGTCTACCAGAAATTTAAATCTATGTCAATAAGAAATGATCAGAAAGGCAGTTGATGCAATGTTTTTTGGGGGGATCTGTTTCTGATAATACAGTTACACTATGTACGAGGATCGAGATTCTAAATACCTACATGTAATCTGTGACATAATGATACACATTTCACAGGTCAGGTCGCGCATTTTTTTTATTTTAAGAAATGTAATGAATTTTTAATATTATAAAAATGATTTTCTAATATTAAAAAATCAATTTTGATATTAAAAATTATTTTCTAATATTAATTTTTTTTTAATATTTAAGAATCGAATTTAAATATATAAGAATAGGGAATTAATTCGCCAACGGTTTGCAATAATAATTGTTTTATAATTTTGGATTGACATGGCTCAAGTCAATAGTGACAACCAAAAGTAGCGTGTTTTGTCTAATCTGTGTGTTGAAGGATATGGCCTGGAAACGTCAATTAACGCCAGTTTGCAGTAAATAGATTTTAAAACTGCATCGAGTGAGATACGACATTTTACCAACCGGACTCTTGATATGTAAAATTTTTAGATTTTAAAACGCGAGGCTTGCTGTCGGAACATTTTTATATTCGAAAACTAAAATATCGAGAGTAAAGAGGTGTGGTATTTTACGGGATACAGTTGTGAAATATATTTCTCATATGATTTTAAGTATATCGTTTTATGCGCGTGAGATCATGAGGCATGCACGCCTTTTTTCATGATGTTTTAAATGTGATTTGTACTTCCAACATTTCTCTGGTAGGAGCAATGAAATTAATTATTGATTTCGGTAGTTTGTTATTTGTACAATAATTACTTCTCTGACTCTGTTTAACACCTGACCTTCGTTTTTTTTTCAGACCGGACAAAAACGGAAACTTTTCCCTTAAACAAATTACGCCCAGTAGTACAAAAACTTTTTGCAATATTATATTTCATCTATCTTCATCACTACCAATTACGTTTAAAGTAAGTTTCATACATGTATCATTACAAAAATTGATGTCCCATGTCCATGAAATTTTTTTGTTTGGTACAACACCATTACGGGATTCTTCTGAATGATAAGGACGAGTTTTGCTTTCTTGTCTCGCCTACGATGAGAGTCTGGGAAAATTAGACACAGGCATGCAAATCAGGACGACGACGGCGATGGCGTTAACTTTTAATCAACAGGATATTTTGAAAACCGTTTAATACAGAAACATTATATTTGGTCCACTTATAGCACGTGCAAGTGCTACCCAATGGATGTGACCTTCACCTCTTTTGGCAGGTAACTTGTCCTTGACCCCAACTTCATTGTCTAAAGAGCATGTTAAATTTCTCAGTACCTATTTGTAGTAGGTCAACGATATTTTGTATTTGGGTAGGTCTTTGGTAGTGCATGACAGTCTGCTATTTTATTTATCATGTTGTTTGTCTTGGGTAGTACATATTGGACTGCTATAAAGCTTTTGGCATTGACCCGAATTTCACAGTTTGGTGAACATTTTTAGTTTTCCGATTAGGTCAGTCTAATTTCACATCAACTTCGAGGCTAAGCAGGGACGGGTGAGACATCTTTTAGGGTTCATAGTTGTTTTGGCAATTGACATAAGTTTATCTTCATGAGTATATATACAACATGGTTAATAATATCAGTGAAGGTGGAACTCTTAAAGGCACAAAAACTCTACGATTGAAGTTTTCCATGACCGAGAGCTACAACAAAATGAATAACTGTCGTCACGTTCAAGAAATCGTGATTTGATCTGCACTGATAAGACATAAGTTGTCGAAATGCGCATATGCAAAACCTAAATTCTCAGTAACCTCGGTATTTTGTTATTCGTAAAAATGTACAAAACCATATTTCATATACATTTCAAGTTGAATAGTATCGGTAAATAATTGTAGCATTGTACCGATAGTTACGTTAGACAATAGTAGCACTAACGGAGAAAAATTGTAACACTTACGGAGAAAAACATTCAAGTGTGTCGTTTCTGATCAATAATTAATTTTACAGGTAATAAAACTTATACTGCTGTTATTGTTGATAGATGTCATATTTTTGTAGCATAGTATAGAATAGTAAAGACATATTATTCTATAGATAAACAAGATTGACATTAGATGTGCATTCAATCAATGATACCAAAAACTACATAAAATATGGATATATATTTATGTAGTGCCATTATTATGCATTAAGATTTAACACATAATTTGAATTATTTCTATTGACGTACCAGGAATCAAGCTTCTTGCCCTTCCGAAATGTAAACATCATCGTATATTTCCCCCCAAGTATATCTGCGTACTGTACAAAATTATGTCGGGAACGGTAGAAAATTTATTTATCGATTCGCATTTTGAATAGAATACCTGTATTGTAGCATAGTAAAAAAATCTCAAGGTGTATTTTTATGTTGACATACTTATCATTTTTTGGAAACCTAGGTTTACCTGGATTCATATTGACACTATCAAAAGTCAAGTATCACACCATTTCTATTAGTTCACGAAGATTTGCTTTTTATTTGACGTTTTAAAAAAATTTGGTTATATCTAATTTGATGAACTTTTTTTTATTTTTAAAAAATCATAATAGGTTATTTCAAAGGTATGTATTCAATTTATATTGCACCGTGACGTCATATCATTGTTTCTATTTTAGATACTTGTCGTCATGAATAGGACCTTCTAAATTCAATATGGATCGAGGTAAGAAAATGATATAATTAAAACATATAAAACGGCCTGGGGATCTGTACAATATCAGTTGGTGACCTAATCTTTGTTTGTAATTCTTTGTTGAGCTATATAGATGTGAATTTTACAATATTACTTTCAATATAACGTGTTGTCACAAGCCTTTCGGGTGTACATTTTGGCCATTTTGTTCATGGGTGTTTATAGTGTTTTTCTTAGTTTTCTGTTACTTTTTGTTCTTTTATTGAGCTAAATTCCGTTTTCTTTTTCAGATTCTGCCAGATTCTACGATTCAATTGGTTTCATATTATTTTTTCAGTAAGTAAAATAACACGTGGCATAGTGATTTTCCATTGCTGTAAGTAAGAAAAGACATATGGCGTGTTTGTCCGTGTGAGAATTTCTCATACGCTTAATATTCATTTATTTTTTTCAATTTGGCTGTTCAATATTTTCATTATTTTTACTAAAATGTTATAATCTGTACACACGACTATTTTTGCCCTTTCAACCAAAGTTACACTGCAAGGTTTGCCTACATCTATTTCGATGTGCCCCGTGTTGTCTATCGATGTTGTTTTTGTCCTTATTTTTGTCTTTCGTCGGGCTACCTAATGACAAATATTTGTAGGCATACATTGCCCGATTTTACTTTTTTTCTCATTGACCGCTCCCGACATGTGTTGCTTCAATGACATATTTTAGCTGCGATCGATGTTGCTCAACATTTTTATTCTCTTCTTGTAACCCTGGTGCTTTCAGCTGGATAACCCTGAGCATCGCCCAAGTTGGCACTCCATGGCGGGTGGGGAGCAAGGGAGTGACCTTGATATAATTTTTGTCAAGAATACCGCTTAAGTGCACGCTAGGGGCCTTCTTGATCTCGCTTGAGGGGGTGAATATTGTTCACCTCTAGTTGAAGACCCTCAGGCGACATCAAGATGAAGACAGGAATAAAAGCCCTGTCCTTGATAAACTGGAGTTTTCTATGTATCGTGTGCGTTTTTGTCACATGTACATTCATTCCATATCCTTTCATTTTTCCTATATGTAACATACCAATATTTCGTCCTGAAGATTAAGCACATTAAATTATAGTTTGCATATTAGACATATAAAACATTAGGTAGCATTTTCTGTTTTACGAACCTCTTAATGATTTTTTTAATTAGGTTGCATAGGACCATATCACAGGGAGTCTGTCCTTCGTTCGCCAGTTGAGTTTAAGTAGTGTAATTCTATTATAGGCGACAATAGTAACGTTTCCTCCTCTCACAACTTTATCAGTCTCATTTTCTCTCCAAACTGTTATTGTCCATGAAGAATCATTTATCGCCCAAATTTAAACTACAGAAAGTTATATGTTGCCATTGGTTTTCCGTCCTTAATTTTAACCTCTAGATAATTACCAAAAATTTCAACGAAAATTGCTTAAATTTAACGCAAACTAGGAGTACCATTTTTTTTAGATTTTTTTTTATTATTTTATTGCAGATAATAAAGCGGCATTTCGTAATTTTGAAATGCAGTATTAAATAAAGTTCTCATTAAAAATAACAGAAATTATTATATCCAATCAGTGCGCTGGCAGACCGATTACTGAGCTGTAGATTGGGTGGCAAAAAGATTCCATGGCATTCGCGAGTTAATAACACTCTTTTTACCGATAGTTATTCCTCTTAAACCAAATGGTCAAACAAATCCAGTGTTTAATGTTTGCCAAATAGAATATAATCAATATGTTACTAAATACTACATAGATGATCTCAAGAGCCTGTACCGCTCACCTGGACCATGGCTCTTTGCTAATCCGAGAAGCAATATGGTCATAAATCAAATTATGTTGCACTAGTGTCCACCTTGGATGAGGTATGATCAGTATCAACACAATTTGTCAAGGGCCATCCATATACGACTAAGTTTGGTTGCAATAGTTATGTGATGTAATCTTACAATCACATCAAAAAGTTTACAACAAAGTTACAGATGTCATATTTCTTATCTTCCACCCTTTAGAAATGATGTAAAAAATGCCAGAAACTGATAACAATTCACGAAAATTGGAACGTAACTTACATTTTTTTTTTTACGTTATGGTAGATATCGACTTGATATTCTACAAGAAACCGTTAAATTGGCTGTGGGATCCGGTGACCTGAAGATTTTACACGTATACTGGCCTCTCATTGATATTTTCGGTGTTTCCTCAAATAACATGACGGCTCTTTACCAAACCCTTTAGGAAGTTATGAGTTTGATTTTTCTTCTTTTTTTTTGTGCTAGCGCCAGTCCAAAGTGCAGCTATCCCAAGTTCCTTTCGTTATATGTTTGCAATTGTCTCTTGTCTTCTATTTTTGTTTTCTAGTGCAGTTTGCTTGTGGATTGTGGCATGTATTGTAATTTTCGGCCATTGTAGTTTTTTACTGTTATCTTTTGTTTGTTATGTGGTTTCCATGGAGAAAGCATCTTGGATAAGATTTCAACATAATAATCACAAAGTTTGGTTCCAATTGGCTAAATGGTTTTAAAGCAGAACATTTTTAAAGAAAAGTTAACCAAGGACGAAGGACGCCAAGTGAGAGCAAAAGCTCAAACCGGCTAAGGGGTTTAATCCTGGTTTTGCATACATTTAATTACAGGTTTATATAAACATATAGAGAATTGTTGTTTAATCATTATAGTCTGTTCTTTTCTGATTATCTTAATTTTACCTGAAGTTTTCCAAAAGAATTATAGTTAGAATTTAGAAAATTTTAAAAATGCATGTACATGAGCACAATATTAGAAAAAAATCTTTGTACTAAATATAGAAAGTAAAATAAGAAATAAAATAAATTTAAAAATGTTCAACATAAAAATTTGCTGTGGACTAATAGTATTAAATTAATAAAAAAAAAGAATGAAAAATGCTTTATTCTCTTGAGTATCAGGATTATAAACTGACTATGTATGTGCATATGTCCTTTCATCTTCCTACTTGTATTCGGCTTTCCATCACAAAAAGACAAGAGCACCTATCAGATTCCAAGATATGCATACGTATGTAATTTCTGCGTGCATATGTAAAAATGCATAGGTGTGAAAAATGCTGCATGTAAATGCAAAGACATACATATTTAAATTTACCTCATGTTATTCCGAGCCAGATGTAAATTATTATATGTTAATTAACCCAGGCTTCTTAATTATTTTTTTCGCATGTAAATGCAATTCTAAAGAATACATGCACATGGGCTAGAGGTAACTTCAAGCAGTCAAGGGGAGGGGTAAGCACTAATATGAGCATACTTATAATAAAAACTGGCTTTAGGATTACAATGTACATGTCCCACTCTTGGACAAGAATTTCCTCCCTCAGCAATATTAAATTATCCTGAAAATGTAACAACTATCTTGAATTTTTAATTTCTGAGAATAAGCTATATATGTCGGATGAAGGATAGGGAGACACTAGACACTTGGCGATTTGGTATATTACAATTCTGATTTTCTCAGTTAAAGATTTTTCGGCTTTATTAGATTTATTTCTTGAAAAAAAACATACCATGCAAAAAGCTCATGTAAATGCTTACAAAATATTCTTATACACACTTTTGTAAATTTGCATGTGGGCATATTTACATACGTGTGCATATTTTGTGCATGTAATGGACCTAAAGTATAAATTTTGTCAGAATAATTCTTACACTTTTATCTGGATGTGACGAGTAATATTCCATTTCATTTTCATTTTGTTTTTAATATTTATATACATATATTTTATTACTTTCTTTAAAATATCCCTTTCATTTTTTTCAGTCTTAAAACGATTGGTTCTGTATAAAAACCTATAGCCCTTTTCAAAAAGTGTTTTTATCTGGATTTGAACTCTCCCATCAAATGGAGGTTCAAACATTCCTAGCTTCCGGTTATCACTCGTATGGTTGGTTATCAATACACAACTTAAACCCTGAATACATTTTTAAATTATAACAAAATTTGTGCAGTGTCACAGTAAGCAATGACATGGTAATCTAAATGTGAACAGTTTTATGAACCGGGTTCAAGAAAAACAACACTTGCCGTGTTGGGTTGATGACCGGAACTGTTTATTTGTATTTAATAACAAAATACAGAAGTTACTGTTAATTTATTTTCTGCATATGCGCATTTCGACAACTAACGTCTCATCGGTGCAGATAAAACCAAAACATTTCGAAGTCCATTCATCGAAAAACGTGTAAAAGCTGATAAATGCCGGGCGGACCAAATGATTTTTTGAAAAGGCCTATTTCGGATACTATTTTTCAACTAATTTGTAAACTTTTCTGACTATAATGTACATCAAACATACAATATATNTATATATATATAAAATCGTCTAAGGGGGCCCGACAAACCTGGACAACTTACTGAAAACTCTGGATAAGCATTATTTTGCTTATACCAGCCCTTAACAAAATTAATTATATATTCGTCTAAGATAAGGGGCTAACAGAGCGCCAGAAGTGAGAAGTGATTAACGGATACACCATTCCTCTGCAGAACTTGTATGCTAATGTGAGATTAAGGTTAAAACATCGCAAACTTCCCTTAGTTGAATAAACAATCATACGAATTTGGATACTGCATATAGCTATTTCAACAAATATATGTCTCATCAGTGCAGTCCATATCAAAACCTTTGGAAAATAGTGATAGAAATTTAACGTCTTAACACATCAAGTGATCAAGCGAAAATGACAAAAATCGTTCACCTGTACAATCAATCCAGGTAGATTTAAAAATCAGTTTGTCGCACCTTGTACCACACAGGTTAGGCTATATTTCTTTTTACCCTTTCATGAAGTCTAATCAATTAAAATAGGTTTCAAGAAATCCTTGATATAAACAACATCAGGAGTTAGCCTCCTTAAATTTTCAAATATTATAAATGCTTGACAAGCCTCGCGTTTAAAGATATGAAAATTTAACTATCTCTAGTGTAGAAATGTCGTTTCTGACAACATAAGTGGATTCTATATATCCCAGTTTTATCAAAGGTTACTGTGAGATCTTGGGAGATTGACAGGGCTGGAATAGAATTAATACAATTTAATACCATTGAAAGTTCTCAGACACCTAAGGGTAAGATTTCAATATTTCTCTACAAAATAAAGTCGAGTCTTTTAGGTGAACTTATGCTGTACTATTGAGAAAGTCTAACTTATGTAAAAAAAATGTGTGTGTTCTGATGACATATAACTATGGCATGCAAAAAATTTAAAATATATAGTATATCGACGAGATACATGGTTTCTCGCACGAGATACTAGGTTTCTCGCTAAAAATCCCATAATCTCGATTGGATTTTTCGCCGTTATTGAAACTTAGTATCTCGCACGAGAAACCAGGTATCTCACACTAGAAACCTAGTATCTCGTTAAAAACTTATTTTCTCGGCATCGAGAAACCTTCTTACTTGCGTAAAACCCTATCTTGATAGAGGCTGTAAGTTTTCACAGAGATACAATAAATATTTTAGCCAATCAAGACATGAGATGAAAATGGCGTGTCAAAACCTTTCATCTTTGTCGAGATTTTATTTCGTATGAGATTTCATCGCGTAAACTCTCTATCTCGATGTGAAGTACAATCAAAACTTATTCTCTCGGTCGTTATTTCGTTTCTTACGATTTTCATCGAGATGTAATGATTAATTTTAACCAATCACCATGCGAGATAAAAGTCTCGTGTCAAACTAACTGGAATAATCTAGTCGTTATTACTCACTACGATCACACCAGAGGTGATCAGCCGCTAGAGGTCGAAGCATTATTCTGTACCTCGATCGAGATTTTATGTCTTTCACCGAGATGTAATCATAAATATCACCTCGTGTCATATCTTTCAATTTGGTCAAGATAAAGTTTCTTACAGGATTTCATTTACAGTAGTGTGCGACGTAGCCCTTACTGAACCAGATGATCGGATATTCCTGGTGGGACAGGATGGAATGATTAGTTTCAACAGAATATATAGGTGTATCTTTACGTCTCTGGTATCAAGTAAATTTCGATAATACAAGTCGGATATATTGAAAATGGGACTATTTCATAATGCACAGTTAGCTCCCCTTATCACTTACTGGTGAGTTCCGGTCGATAATGCTAGTGCATTTGTATGTAAAACTGGTCGTTTCTAAAATTTCATATCTTAAAGGCAACTAATAATTTTAAAATAATTCTTTTGGAATATTAAAATTTCATGTTTAATACCAAAAATGGCTTGCCGATATATGAAGCCGTTTTGTTAAGAACCAGTTTTAAAATACGCAGCTGATTGCTATTTTTTTCCCTTAGAAATCAGAGGTTGTTTAGAAATTTACATAAGTACAAACCAAGTATTGATAATTACTGCCAATTGTAACTTATTGTTTTAAATATTTATTTATTTTAAGGTTAAAAATATTAATTTCCTTATCTTTTATAGTTAATATTTTATTTTCTTAATTTTTTGTTGTTGTTATTTATTCTTTTCTTTTCTGTTATTATAGTAATACATACAAAGCAATCAGCTCAACATTTGTTCTGATTGTAATTTATACAAATTTTTTTATCTTTATCCCTTTTTTTGTTTGTTTTTTTATTTATTTTTATATATTATTTGCAGTACATCAAAAGAATACCCGATTTTTATAAGTAAGCGATCCACAGGTATAGACATTGTGTCCAGATTACAGTTGGAACAATATGCAATGTAGCAAATGACTTTATAATACATCAAATTGTTTTATTTGAAAAAATAAACGGTATATATATGAAGATCAATTTATGCCACTTAATTGTGTCGATACCTAGTATTTTTACAATATAATTTAAAAATAACTACAAAACATACGATTTCGCAATTTTCGCATGTTGGAGGTAAAATATGATTTATTGTAACTGCTTTAATATTGTGTATTTCATTGCTGAAGGTTATTATCAATTTTATTTTAAACTTTGCCAATTTAACATTAGTTTAAACCGGGCTTGGACAACGGCCGGAACTCACCAGTACACTAACGAACCTAGAGGCGGACACGATAACTAGAGATAGTGCAACAGTCCCATTCAAATTCATTCAAATATTCCTTTTAAACAAAATATCATCTTACTATTGTGAATTTTTTCTAACCAAAACTATAACTTTGGTAAATAAATTCAATAGATATTTTAATTTCGATGTTCATATGACACTTCCATTTGTTTATTTGATAATACCTGAGACTAATATATTAGTCCCAGATAATAACAAAGGTTCATTTTCAGTATGGTTTGGTAATTTAAACCAGAGACATATAGATACAGAGATTAGAAACTCCTGTTGATCATCTGTAAAAATCGGTACTGACACGCGTGCGAGAGATTTCCCGTCAATATTTAACTTTGCAACACATGTAATTTTAATTAAAGCTGTACAGAAATGTCAACAAAACGTTTTTTAATTGAATATCAACAAATTGTCATGGATATTAAGTGCATTAAGTGTGTTAAGTGTAATATCAGGGGCATATCAGGTTAACACAATTATTAAACAAGTTAAAAATTGATGCAAAGCATCAATTCGCCGCCAAATTAGGTCAAGTAGAGTGTATGTCTTGGAAATGTGTTATTGTACTTTTATAGTACACGAAATATAAGCTCTGACCTTAACTTTAACCAATCATTGACCCATGATATGTAGGTCACAGTGACGAACAAACTCTTGTTTAATTTTGTTTTCTTTCTTAGAGACATCTGCATGCAAGATAACATGATACTATCTGTTATAGTGCCTAAGATATGAACTCTGACCTAAATTCAATCAGTGTCAGTGGACCATGAAATTAAATCATTTTCCCTCAAAGACATCTGCATGTAAAATTGTTTGATCTCATCTCTAATAGTACATGACATATGAGCTGTCACTTAAACTCTTACCATATATCTAGGTCACTGTGGCCTGATTCTTGTCACTACTGCATAAGATGACAGCCCTTGACATGCTGAACATTTTTAGCGGGAAGGGATATCGGATATAATTTTGAAAGGGAACCACCCAAGGACCATCCCTGCCAAGTTTGGTCCAAATCGGCCGTGCTTTCAAAGAAGATGAAAATAAGAAAAGTTTATGATGGATGACAACGACGAATGCTTCATGGTGGCAATAGTTCACATGACCCTTTGAGTCAGGTGAGCTAAGAACCCCTTTTTTAACAAATGGATTGGATTGTAATATTATATATATATTAGTATTATTAGTATTTCTTTTTTTGCAAGAATCATTCAAATTGGTTAGCTGAAGCTATTAAAATGTATTGCATTGCACCAATTTATGTACAGACAATGGCAGCAACCTGACAACAGAGTCATAACCTAATAGAATAAAGATTCTTTTTTATTGCACAAGCATACACTGTCAAATTCACATAGTAACTGAAAAACAATAAAAATAACTTGCTTTATATGTTTATTGAAAATTTTAAAACTTCAAGTAAAAACGTAACAAAACAGATGTGACTAGGATCTTATAACTTTAACTGTATAAAAACATCTCATTTTTTTTAGTTGAAACCAATTGTAAAAAAAGGTATATATATAAAATTGCAAAAAATGTTAACAATAATGGTTGTTTGTATTAAATATAATCTGTAAGATCATTGTATTCATGTTTGTGATGTTTACTGGTTTCGTATTAAAAATGAAACTTTCTTCCGTTAAAGATGATGTAACAGAAAATATTTTATGTAATAAAATGGCATTTTAATACATGTTGATTAAAAAAAATGTTATAAGCGTAACACCCGTGAGAGTAAAAACATAGGGCCCGTACACCAACCTCTCAATTTGACATTTGTTTTTAATAGTAAATATAGATTGACAACACCAAAATGTCCTAAATTTGTGAGATTGTTTCTCATTTGATTGAATCAGTTGAAGGCTGACTTGTTTTTGGTGATTGTAATGTTGAACCATTGTTTTAATAGACATTCTTAATTAGTATCGATTTATTTCCAACTGATAATACAGTCAACAGCTTATTTTATATATTTGAGTAATTTAGATTTTAGGCATTTGAGATAATTTATAGTGTAGAACTAGTACAGTTGTAACAGTAATCATTACACAGCAGTCAAGTAATTTGACCCGTGTTTATACTTGATGGTATTTCAAAGATGATTGAAGGTCATTATTGTTATTGTTTGGTTTTAATTCATTTTATTAATTGTTCCATTTTTATGATTTTTGTTATTTTTGTTAAAATGATCGGGATCCAAAGCACGCTATCTTGAATCACTTCGACAGATTTTCTTTTGTTTTCACTCTCACTAATGTTGACCTATATCAATTAACCCATATCTGAGGCACACGTGTTTGGTAAAAAGATTGCGCCGGATACGCTGGTTCTCGCTTTATGTATTTATCATTTTTTTATTATTATTTTTTTTTTATGAACAACCAAAAATTAATAGTAATAACAATAATAATTGGAAACAATATGCAACCCCCAAAAACCATTGCAATTAAGGTAATCATGCATCTGCATCATGATATCCAGACACACTCCTCCGGACATGTAACAGAAAAGTCAAGCAAGCATAACCCGTCTCCCTTGTCTTATTGATTTCCCTTTCACATTAGTTATAATATTAATGAAAATTAAATTAATAATTTTGTAAACAATTTTCTTGAATGAACAATTTAAAAATATTTCCTATCTTATTGAAAAGGTATCGTCATTGTAAAAGATTAGGACACATTAGATCGATTCTAATGGAAAACAAACAACTGCTCCTGGTCACGTGCTCCTCCACTGAAGTTTCAAAATATCGTATCAAATATATTTGCCGCCTCCTGGCGGCGAATAATGACGATGCATCTGTAAAAACAATAACATTACCATCGGAACATTGTGCCCGTACAGGTACATTGTGTAAACTTGACGAAAATTACGAGGAGTTCCGTGATCACGATTTCAGTTAGTTGCTAATCTCTGTATCTATATGTGTCTGTGTGAACTAATAAAATGTGCAATATATATATATATATATATATAAATTCCCTTACTTTATATTCTATAAGTTTTGACTGAATAAAAATATTCCCTTATTTCAAATTTTATTTGGTATAATATTCACTTAATCAGATGTGTCTCAGATCCGGCGAGACGTATCAGCCCGTTAGATAATACAACATTCGGACATTTAGTGTCTTTGAAGTCATACTAATGAAATGTTTATTACACATTAGAAAGTATTTAACGAACAGGTGTGGATTCTAAATTAATAGATAACTTACAAATACATTAATGATTATTGGAGTGATGCAAAAAAGGTTTTTAATTAAAATTATAATTTTGTAAACACCCTTCATACCCTTTAAAGATTACTTGCTACTTACCAAATAACTAAATACCGAAGTTACTGTAAATTTACTTTCTGCATATGCGCATTTCGACAACTTATGTCTCTTCAGTGCAGATAAAATCTAAATGTTTCGAAGACCATAAACTCAAAGGTGTTTAAAACTAATAGAGAACAAATAACCAATATGATCTAAATGTAAAGCCAAAATCAGCTTAGGACAGAGCTTTTGCTTGAGGGAGATACTCCTTAGATTTCAATAAAATTGACAAAACTTTAGATACTGTAAGGTTTCAAAAATATTCGGCGTTCGGGTCAGCACAAAAGTACTGACTACTGGGCTGGTGAATACCCTCGGGGACTAACAGTACACCAGCAGTGGCATCGACCCAGTGGTAACAAATAACTAAACACCGAAGTTACTGTAAAATTGCAAATTACACGCCCAAGCCCTAAAATTTACATTCGCTTCTTAAATGTAACACTCAATTTGGTACCAATATTCCTAAAATTTAACCTGAAGTTTTTATCTAAACTCAACAAAACGGAATGTTTGCCATATATAGTCGTCACAAGCCTGAAACTGGTAAACTAAAAGACTATAAAGATAATGTCAATAACAAAAAGCGAAATCGAAAGTATATATATAAATATATATAAAACTTATTAATGTAAATATTTTTTGAATTTCGAACTAACTTCCGTGTAAAAACTATAATTAAGATGAATACCGTGGTCTGTCAGGCTTAGGTCCATCCTTGTTTCATTGGTATCCTATGGTATGAAAGTCCCTGTTAAAAAGATGAAATTTGTAACGTGTTTTTGCCCCTTAATCACACTGTAGACTTTCATTCAATATATAAAAAAGTCCATATATTAAAACTATGATATCCCATATTCCCCGTCTGGACTTGTGATATTTTTCATATTTAATTCCCGGTGCGTCTTTTTTACCGCCGAACACCACCGAACACCGCCAAAACACAACAGAACACTTTATTTTTAGCCACCGAACACCAGCTATAATTATATTTCCCTTATATTTACTAGAAATTCAAACCATTGTGAATAAATGACAACAAATACGCGAATGAAATGGCACGGTGTTTTTTTTTCACCCGACCCTCCATTATACACCGCCGAACACCTGAAAAATACCACAAAACACGAACTATGAAAAGCTATTTCATATTTTTGAAGGAATCCAATACATTATAATAAAAATCACAGCTTATAAGCAAATGATTTTTTTTTTCAACAGAACATCCAATACACATCAGATTACCAAGCATCTCGAATATATCACAAAATACATTTTTTAAACCACTGGACACCAGTTGTGGAAAAAATTAACATATTTTTATGAGAAAAGTTAAGTATTTTAAATAAAGGATGATACAAAAGTATTTTTACCAAAACGACCCTTTCTTTTAACAGACAATCCACACAGAGCATATGACTAAATACTAACACATTTCTTGCCACTAAACGCCAACTGAAAATATATATCAAAATACCCCTACTTAAATCGGGCCGCTTAAATCATCTGTTTTGTACAGTTTTATTGCCAATACCTGTAAAAGATAACTCTCCTATGTAAGTATTTTATGTATGTCTATGTCTCTGTAACTGTAATAGTTTAAGAGAAATAAGGATCTCTAAAAAATAAGATAAAGTTGTATTAGAAATTGCAATGATATTAAGTCCTTGGAGTTTTACTACTCAAAATTTAAAATTTAGTACTTGCCAACAAAGACTTCAACGGGTAAATCAGTTTGAAAGGTTTTGGTTAAAAGCTAAATACTCGTACCTCAAAACATCAATAAAATATAGTTTATGATTCCAAAAAAATATATGTATTTAATCTATCATAACACTAAGCACACATGTGCTAAGATTTGCAAGAAATTAAAAATTGAGGTGATTTTACAATTTGAAAGCGAAAGGGTGACATGTAAATTAAACAAACAAAACAACAAATAAAATAAAATGAATAAAAGACTAATCTTAACATTAAAAATGCACAAGTTTTCACACCTTAAATTGATATTTCCGAAATGACCTCTAATGAGACGGTCGGATATCTTGATATTGTCTAATGAATAGAATACAACAGCTACATATATATAATTCCACTTAAATCCTATAGACACGGACAATGTCCCTGATGTAGATCGATGGTTCTTGTACGCATATGGATTGATATTTATTACTCTTTTTAGAATTTTTAAATACATTTTCAAATTCTACCTATCCCGTCATAAGAATAAAGTTTCCTAACACAGATAATTTCATCGAAAATATAAAGAGAAACTATAAAATCTAATTCTATATTTTCATTATATCATAAGGTATCCTGTCTATTTTCTTACGGTTTGGTATTAAATAATGAATTATCATGATATTTAGAATAATAAAATTGTAACCAGATATGACAGAATCTAGATGACAGTTTGTTTTTGCACGGGTCTGAATTTTAAATTGATATGTTAATTGATATGTAACCGTCTATTGCATTAATCACTTTTATTGAGAAAATAAACATTTTACTAGTAAAAAAAGATAAATTCATACGCTTTCGTGACATGTTGGAACGATTAACAAGAACACAATAGGAAAGTATTAGTAAAGGTTAAAACAAAGTGTGCAGAGAATTACCCTTATACGTTGGACTTTTTTATAAAAAGCTAATTACTTTAAATATTAATTTTAATTCTTCTATTCATGTCCCGCAAATAAAATATGAATTCCAATTGGTATTTTGTTAAAGATTCGTTTCACAGTGAAGAAGTTTTATTTTGCTCTCAATTATCACCCCGACCCCTTTTTAGTTTGTGTTTAATTATAGTTTTTAAAGTTCGTCATCTTTTTATATTTTGTATAAGATCCCTTTTACAGTGAAGAAGGTTTATTTTGTTCCCACTTGTTACCCCGACCCCTTTTTAGTTTCTGTTTTATTTATTTATTTATTTCATCATCCAATTGTCTAACAACAAAATACCGAGGTTACTGTGTATTGAGGTTCTGCATATGAGCATTTCAACAACTTATACCTCATCAGTGCAAATCAAATCATTTGGAAATCCACGAACCGAAATATGTGTGAATATTTTACGAAAGCTGATTATAGAAATCAAAATGACAAAGGGAGATAAATCATTTCTTAAATACTCGTATTTTCTAATAACTACGAAAGCCGGAAGGGGACTTCCGAGTTCCGACTTCTTACTTCTAACTTCTTACTTCTTACTTCTAACTTCTTACTTCTTACTTCGATGTTGCAATCCGGAAAGGCAGCCTTTCCGGAATGCAACATCGACTTCGGTATTTAATTTTGTCAGTTTTGTTAGAACTGAAAGTTTCATAGTTTATGACCTGTCACGAAATCAATAAATATTGATTGATAGCTTAAATGGTGTTAGACCTTCTACTAGCAATATTTGAACTATAATTCAAGACGATAACAATCAATCTGGGAACAGAGAAACGCTGGGAAGGGAGTAATTTTGAATACCACTGAATAAAGGGGTTGAGGGGCAGGGGTTAGCGATACCTCTGGTTACCTACTTCTTGGGCGTGAAAGGTCTTGTATTTTTGTATTATCTTGGTCCAGAAGAACCCATCGTGCATGTCATCAATCTTATAAATTTGTGGCTTTCACGTTAAAAATTCTATGAAGTCACGCATCACGCCTATTATAAAGGGGTATTTTTCACGATTCCCGCTCCAAAAAAAAAAGGCCCGGACACCTTCAAGACCCCCTTTTATGTCTTAGATAACAGCAGTTTAGGGTGTTCATTTTGAAATATAAACTAATTCAATTGACAGAAAACTTCATGTATAGGAAATCGTGTTAAATTTTGCAATAGTCCTGGGAAGATAAATTCTTGCTATCGGAAAAGATTGTTCATCCTCTTTTTATACACCCCTTCGAGACGATATAGGTTGTATGGTGGAACTTAGTTCATCAAGGTAAGAGTGATAAGATTTGGAGGAAAATTTTATCACCCAGTCCAGAAAACCAAGGAAGTGGATGCATGGATACATACACATTTGCTGGATTTTAACTCAGAGCAGTGTCAATACATCCTTAAATCTTCCCCCTTCTAGAATATTATGACTTGCAATTGTTTATTATAAAGGGATGAACGATACAGTTCTAATGATCAGAGTTTGGAGCTCATTCCCTGCTTCAGATGTTGTTATATAAATATATTTCAAAATATGTCCATCTTCTAGTACTTCTTACTTCCAACTTCTTACTTCTAACTTCTTTCTTCTTACTTCTAACTTCTTACTTCTAACTTCTTACTTTTTACTTCTAACTTCTTACTTCTTACTTCTAACATCTTACTTCTTACTTCCAACTTCTAACTTCTAACTTCTTACTTCTTACTTTTAACTTCTTACTTCTTACTTCTAACTTCTTACTTCTAACTTCTAACTTCTTACTTCTAACTTCTTACTTCTTACTTCTCACTTCTAACTTCTTACTTCTTACTTCGATGTTGCAATCCGGAAAGGCTATGCTGACTTCCGTATTAATATTGTCAATGTTAGGACTGAAGTTTCATTATATTATTCCTCTAGTTTATGACTAATATGCAAAGGCAATAAAAAGTGATTGATGGATCGAATGGCGTTGAACGTCTTTATTTCAACATTTCAGCCAAAATCCAAGACGAGAACAAATTTATCAACGTGATTAGATTAATGATGAAGGGCGAGTCAGCCTTGCAGTCCGTTACCTACATACTACGGGACTGTTGCAAGGATTCCTTTACGTGAACGGTAGTGCATTTTTGTGTGTAATAAGCGATTTGTTTTATTTGCATCATGTCCAATAAATATAACGGGTAAAGGTGTGCATTAACCTTTATCACATAAATTCATTTACAGTTGATTTAGATACACGCAGGTTCCAGGTTTTATGGATAATATCCTTTTAGAGAAGAGTACTGAAAGTACCTCACATTCGTTTTAGAATTTTTCAAAAATCAGCATTAAAATCTACCCCTCCTGGAATACTAGGCAAGTAAAGGGATGCACCATAAATTTTAAGGATGAGAGTTGGGTGTTCATTCCCTGCTCTACATACTCAGTGTCGTATATCTTTCAAAATATTTCTAACATCTTGCTTCTTTCTTCTAAGTTCTTACTTCTTACTTCTAACTTCTTACTTCTAACTTCGATGTTGCAATCCGGAAAGGTAGCCTTTCCGGATTGCAACACTGACTTCGGTTTTAATATTGTCAATATTTTTTTAGCTCACCTGACCCGTCCGTCCGTTAATTGTTCACATTTTGATCATCTCCTCTGAAAAAAATTAAACAATTCAAGCAAACTTTACAGGAATAATCGGTATTGAAGGCGATTAACAAAAACTGCTCATTCCGTTCTGATCCAACACAAAACATACCTGCCAGCGAGGAACATAGTTTAACATTGGACCCTATTGGAAAAACATCATTTTCGTAATCTGCTCAGAACTTATGGAAGCAAATTCAACCAAACTGTACTGGAATGAAGTTCCTTTACAAATGTACAAGGCTTGCACAAGGATTGCACATTTTGTTCCGATCTGACAAAAAACATGGCCGTCTGTGCGGAACATATTCATGCAAAGAAATCAATACACTTCTTAAATCAAAAGCCCCCCTCTAACTTGCCACGATTAAGACAGAACGTTGCCATG